>OMOT01044089.1:0-10695 GCA_900312575.1 Acanthochaenus luetkenii
TAGTGGCGGAGAAAAGAGAGAGATCATTGAGAGTGAGGGGGGCGAGTATGACTTTGAGAGATGGTTATTGGCGTGCTGGAGACTCAGTGTTATGAGTCAATAGGCAAGGCAGACAGTTGGAAAATGAGATAGCTCAGAGGGATGGCTGAGTGACTGTGACTACTTTTTGTAGTAACTAAGATCCTGCGACGCTGATCTGTGTGTGTGTGTGTGTGTGTGGTGTTGTTTGTGCTGCTTGTGTGCGTAGGTATCTTGTCATTCTGAGTCAAGAACTGTAGCATAAAGAAGATATAGCACTGTGACTCGACATGGCTGCAGGAGTGTGTGTGTGCGTGTGTGTGTGTGTACATGTTTGTGAGTATCTGTGTGTATGGGAGACGGTGTGAGAGAGAAAATAACGTTTTTGTCTTTGAGGATGACTCTACATGACAAGCGAGTGTGTGTGTGTAAGAGTGTGTGTGTAAGTGCATTATGCAGGAGAAGGAGGTTAATGTGTGTCTGTTCGTTTTTAACATTTGACAGATTTGACATAGTATGTAACAATGTAGTTAAACTCTGTATAAATATGCATGTTTCTTTAATTTCTGCTTCTGTGTGTGTGTGTGTGTGTGTGTGTGTGTGTGTGTGTGTGTGTGTGCCCCCCGTCTCTGACCTGAGTGGCACAGATGACAGGCTTGCCGGCTGAGTTACAGCGTCCAATCATCATCTTCTGGGCGATGAAGACTTTCTCCGCCGGGATCTCAATACCCAGGTCACCCCTGGCAACCATCACGCCATCGCTCTCAGCCAGGATCTCCTCAAAACTGATAGAGGGATTAGAGAGGATGGGGAGGAGAAGGTTTGAGTGTTTGGGATAAAAGGAGGGGGTTGGAGAGGAACATAATCAGAAGAATGAGCGGAGATGAGGAAGCAGGACAAAAGCTACGGTTATACTGATTGTTTCAGTGCCATTTATATCATCCGGGCCAGTCACGCCAGGACACAAGAAAGAGCAGATCTGGATCGGCAAAAATACGATTTAGCTCACACCGCTTCTTCTTCATGGACGCAATCCAGCCACAGATGCACACGTGAGCAATGTAAAGTGATGGCGAGGAAGAGCAGGAAAACATAACGAGGACACAGAGATTCCAAAATGAAATACAGCTGCAGGAGATGTAACAGGGATTTTCATGCCAAGTGTGGATGCACAGCAACAAGATCTCGTGAAATGCAATCTTTCCAGATCAGATCTCAAAAGTCCCATTTAAATGATAACCGGCGCCAAATGGTGTCAGAAGCCAGTGAGCAGTGAGGGACAGAGAGAGACGAGGGATATGGATGAGAGAGAGCAGTGACATAATTTGTGTCAGATATATTAAGTGGCAGCTATATTTCACACAGACAGCCACACGGATCGCGTATCATAGATGTGTAAAATACAGATAGTGAAAGAGCTGATGTATGTTTATCCATCACTCTATGGCAGCTGGCTGCCGAGAAGAGGGGTGGTTCTGTCACAGCCTCATTCTGAGAGGTGGCTCTAAAAGTCTCCGCTCAACTCCCTGAATCTGTCTCTCAAAATAATTTGGCCTAAATGGCGATTCATGGGCATTTTCACTTGAACAAATCTGTATTCCCTTAAGATGAAGACAAGTAGAATACCGTTTCTTTTCTCCCCTGTGTGTACACGAAACTCACTTCTGAACCCCTTGGCGATTTTCCACCTTGCTAACCACTTTGATGTCTCGGCCGTACGGCATCAGCGCCCGCCGCACGTCCCTGACATCCTGGGCAGAGCGGATGAAGCTGGCAAATACCATGTCTACCCCCTGGGCCACCCCAAACTTCAGGTCCGCCTCGTCCTGCTCACTGACCGCCCGCAAGCCGATCAGGTCGCAGCCGGGGAGGTTGACCCCCTTACGACTGCACAGCGTCCCACCGGCCTCCACCACCGTATCCACCCAGTCGGAGCCTGCAGAGGAAGAGGCGAGTAAAAAGAGAGATTGGCAACGTTGTAATGTTTGTAATAAGAGGGAAGAAAGTTGGCAAGTTAGAGGAGAATGATATAATGTCTGTGTTCTCCTATGGTCCATCGTGGGAGTGCAGCAGATGGTATTCTAACACCTGTATAAAGCATGGGAACCCAGATATCTATTATTAGCGAGCACTCTAGATGTTTACTGAATGTTTATTAAAATCATCTTAATGTGCAATACCTATTTCTAGTGCTTTGAGTCCAATGAGGCCATCATCAATGTAGATCTTGCCTCCCTTCTTGATGACTTTGGCCAGGCTGGGATAGTCCACCCAGATGATCTTCCCATCTGTCTTGTCTTTCTCACTCTCTGCAGTCACCACACGCACATGGCTGCCATTCTCCAGCTCCACCTCCTCCTCCACCTTCTATACAAACACACACAAACAGTCACAAACACATGACAGGCATAACAGAAAGAAACGTTAAGTAAACACCATCTCTCTTCACGAAACACTTTTAAAACAAGAGGCACTTGAGCTGCCTAATGTCCCGCCATAATCACCACGATATACTGTATTAAACATAATCAGTTATGCTAAGGAGGTAATTAACACGGATAATTAATGCATTCATGAGAACATATTTGCACGTATATGTCAACATACTTGTCATTGAGGATTTATAGTAGCTTCAAGAAAATATGTTTTACTCGTTAATATACAAATGCATGCAGCAAGATGCAGAAGAAGTATAGGGGGAACCTCTGGTGTAGGTATGACGTTTCTATCACATGAATGTGTATATACAGACCGACTGACAGACAGATGCCACCATGATGACATAATGTCCTGTATACCATGTACCTTGGTGGCGGAACATAAAAACCAACAAACTCTCAGAAAATCAATATAAATGTAATTACATTGAGATGTGTTTTCTGCTCATGTTAGAATTCCTTTCCTGTACAACAAGCCTCCAAATGAGAAGTTTTCATGTTGTCAACTAGATGTGGCTCTATCCATTGGTTGCAACTACAACCTGTGTCTGGGCCCGGCTGAACCACACAGCTCCACACGCTGTCTGGGCCAGTGACGGTTTGGTTTAACGGCCCGCTGAACTCTCTCCAACAAGCAGGCGTGTTTCGTGCACATTAGAGGATGTGCGTCTCAGTGCCAATGATGGTGATACCGTAACAGACTTCGACTGAGTACATGTCACTGGTTGATTAGGTTTAGATTGCTGACGAGATGTAGTGTAAGACGCTCACCCCTTTCACCAATCCAGTACGGATCTCTGGACCCTTGGTATCCAAGGCGATGGCAACCGACCGATAGTACAAGGGGTCAGAGGTTATCGTCTCCACTGCCTCACGGATGTTCTTGATGGTTTCACGGTGGTACTGACAGACAGAGGGGGAGAGAGACGGACAGAGACAGAAAATCAGTACATTAATCAAATGAGTCAAAGTCTAAGGGTATGTATAAATAAATCCTCATGAGAAACAGTAGACACACACACACAGACACACACACACACACACACACACACGTACTTCGTGTGAGCCGTGAGAGAAATTTAAACGAGCAATGTTCATTCCTGCCTTGACCATCTCCTGGAGTTTGGGGACGGATCGCGATGCTGGACCTGAGAGAGAGGGAGACACAGAAGTAAGAGAGAGGATGTTATAGATTAAAACTGACCACTTCATCACTTAATCACTTCGGACACATAATCAATCCTTCCGTCAGTGGACCTTGATAAACAATACCTGCCCTGGTGGGGAATCAAAGGGAATATCTGCTGAGCCACAGCCAGAAATCTAAACACAGGGGAGGCCACCCAGCACCCAAACGTTGGCTGCCTCACGGGCGGCGCCACACCACCCTGGCAACGACATACAACTAAAACGTGAAACTTACTCTGTCTATGATTGGTTGTTACACTCACCGATGGTGCAGATAATGCTGGTGTTGCGGGCTGTGATTGGCTCCTGATCAATGTCCAGCAGACAGAGGTGCTCCAGGAATGTGTCAGCCATGCTGGCATCCAGCTGCTGGCGCTGGATGAAAGAGTCTGGCAGTGCCATCACCTCTGAGTAGCGCCTGATGTGAGCTATAGGGACAGAGACGTGAAATCAGTGGGGTTAAGTCAGAGGTGGCCACTTCAGGGAGGGGCTCGGGTGTTCTTGAGCTCCCCCTAGAGGAGGCATAGCACCTTCTGAAATACAATTAGTTTGTGCGTTTAACAAACAAAAGATTCCAAGAGAATGCACCAATACTGTATACGTATCCACAAAACTCCCACATTTCTGAGTTTCATGCTTTACATGTACTTATTTGACCTGATTATTGAGTGTGCTTTAGGTTAGTAACAAATATATTCCTTTGCATGAAGTCATCTCCTGTTTTCATTGTCTGGGTTTAAATTCAAGCGAGCTCGGAATTCAATCCCTCAGATGAAACCTGTTGATGTTGTCTGTTATCTGGTGCCCCGTTCTCTAATTCAAATCACAGCTAACTCTAAATTATATTGCTATCAGACACCTTTAATTAAACTATTCATGCTACACTTAGTGTTGCTCACAATCTCAAGAACAATGGCAACACTGGTGCCACTCCTCGAAACTAAAGCCTTGCATACACCGTTTTACTGTTGGGATTTTCCAGTGGAAAATATTACCACGTTGCTGACAATAGCTCTGACTAACGTTACACTCTCCGCTAGCACCACACCCGTGATCACGTGATACATGACCTGATATCGGATTGGTGCATAGACTCGCGTACTCGCCGATAACCGATCCAGCATAGGCGTTTCCGATACTGGTAGCAACTAATATCATTAAGGGGAAAGTTTCTGCACAATGTGATGACTCCTCTTGTTTGTGCATCAGCTGTTTTGTAGTCTAATAGAACAAATGTATAAACACTCCACATTGTGGATCCTGCACTGGTCCCAATACCAAAATGAATGGATCATATTTTCAAAACAGCTGACAAAGTTAGATTTTTGGGTGGTCTATGCCTTTAAGTAGTAGCTAGGCTAATGTTTCAGTCTTCAAAGCAGCCTAATGCAAAATATTCTATAAAATCAGTCTTATGTGACCTTCAAAACCGTTTGGGTTGACACAATAGGGATGGGCGGGTCGACACTGTGTCGACTCATTTGGTATCGGTTCCTTTTGAAAAGTATCGATTTCAAATTGTATCCAATGCGGGGTTGTGTCACCCGGCAACACCCCTCCCCCTCGACATGCTCAGAGAGATACTGTGCAGCGGACGGTCTGCTTCAGAGCTCTGTGGGCAGTGGGTGACTTTAGAGGCGGGTTGTAGGCTGCCCACCCAATCAGAAGTTAGAAAGGGTACTGTGCTATTTTTCCACTGGCTGAACAAAATTAATTGTTTTCTTATCTTTTGATTAGGTGGGCAAGACACACGTTCGCCCACCCCTGCCCAGAGCCCCCGAAGGCACTGCATCACATCATTAGCATTGAAGGAAAATAGTGTGAGATTGTCTTTTCTGTATTGTATTTTTAACTATTGTATTGTATTTTTTTGTATATCCTGCCTGGCTACTGGCATCACAGGCCATTGACACTGGTCGACCGTTGGTTGTTTTAAATGTGCTCTTTAAATAAAGTTTGATTTGAGTTGAGTTGAGTTCAATGATGAAGCCTTTTAGATGATTGAATCAAATGTTTCTGTAGTATTATTATTTGTTATTGTTTGTTGCATAACAATTCATTAGCACCTGCTATAAATAATCCAGCCCCCCAATCACTATTCTCTGGTGCCGCCTCTATCTAACGCTCACTAATGCAAACTCTACATACCAGTATTGCAACCAAGAGTGGATTAAGCAACTCAAACCAAGAAATAGCCTTTTCTGTGTCATTTCTGTGTTAATGATGGCCAAGAACAGAAACACGAGTGCTATGTGTTGTTTCTTTTTAAGAATGAAGAGCACAGAAAATAACGGTAGCGTACCACCATTTCAAATGTACAGTCAGATATATATATGTGTGCACACAAATGTACACAAACACACAAGAGACACTAACCTGACATTAACTACAGGGTGGAGGGTCATGAACGTGTACCGTACATGTTGACACTGAGCAGTCATACAAGGAGTCAATGGGAAAATAAAACACTCCGATGTTCCGGAGATATGCTTTGACATGCAATAAAATGACATTTGAAAACAGGCAGGGAAGCTAATACTTATGCTGTATAGAGGGAATATACAGTGCTGTAAGCTGACATTCAAAACAGATGAAGAGGTCTGCGCACACACACAAACCTTCAATGTTTGCTTGAATTTTTCAACAGGCTGCATATTTCAAATTTGAACATTTTACAAGGTTGTTCACATTTAATCAAATATTAACTAATTATCCAACCAGGAGCCTAATTCCTTCTATAGTGTCTATAGCATAAGGCAGCCTGAGGTATCCGTCTGAACAGGATGTTAGTCTGCCTTTACCACCAATCGCCTATCATGATTCTTTATATCTTGCATTCTCAGAACAGACACTCCACTAATCTGGTTGTGTTTTGGGTTGGATGCCTTGCCCAAGTTGTCAGTGTAGGGAACTGAACATGTCACCTTTCTGCTTAGTCTTCGTCTCTATCCTCGCAATGCCACACAATTTGTGTGATCAAATATCTATACGGATGAGAAATTAGAAATTTACACCGAAATCAATAGCAGTTCTGATATGATGCTGGTTATTAAACGCTGCTTTTTTTCAATACCTGTAATTTGTCTGATAGAGTTATGATGTCATCTGATGTTCTAAATACAACCAGACCACTATTAAACAATTTCTCTGTAAAGAAATACCCATGAATTGGAAGGAAATTTGAGTTCACATTGAAAGAATCCAATATTTAAACATTTGTGACACCTTTCAACACCTTATGATATCTTACAATTAGTATTGAAATTGGTATGATACTGATAAGTAATGCTTTCCAATACCCAGCCCTAGTGATGACGAGTCTACCAATTACTACTACTGCATAAAATGCAAAACAGTAAATGGATGTAATGAATTTCAAGTATTTTGGTACCTGACCGAGGGCTTTGAGACAATACAATTGCATCCATTTTTATAGGATGTCAGAGTCAGTCAAGCCTGCAATTTCTCCCACCACAGGGGAGGACAGAGTACAGGACAGAAAGGGGGAGATGAGAGCAGGAGAGCCATGAATCCAGGCAGACAAGGTCGATGCTGAAAGCACAATGGGAGTGAAGAGGTGAGAAGAAAGGAGAAAGAGAGGTGGGGAGGAGTAGAGACGGTAGAATGGGTGATGGCGCGTGGCTAACAATGAAGACTTCTATATATCTATTTTGGTTTTAAATGACCTGAGGTAAATATATATGACAATCTGAGAGGCCAGAGGAAACTCCCTGAAGAAATTGGTGAGTGTAGTGAAGCAGGATGTGAACATGCATGGCTCATTGGCTCATTGGCTCATTGGCTCATTGGCTCATTGGCTCTGTGCCGAGTTGTCTGTAGCTGTCAGTAGGGCTGGGTTTAAAAAAAGCAATTTTCCTATTCAAATCGATCTTCATTTGAATGAGCCGATATCAATCTTTTAATACGTATATTAATTTTCCTGTGGATGCGTGAAGCTTTAACCCCGTTAAGTCTCGCGTGGCCTTTGGTTCTCCGCACAGCGAGGCCTGAGGTCACTGAACAGGTTTATGCCATTTCCACCACACGTGTCTCCGCCACGTTTGTTTACAAGCGCGGTAACAAACGAGTATAATGTCGCCAAAGCCACGGAGAATATAGACTGGGAATCTGGCCTAAATAAATATGGAGAGAACTTGGAGCGTTTGAAGTTGCAGTAACTGTCATATACGGCAAACATTTACCATGCAATGTTACTAAGAGAGTTACGGTAATACAGAGTTAATTATTACAATTATTGGTATCGTATCAGTAAAATTGTTACATAAAATATTGGTATTGCCCACCACTATTATCTATCTCTCTCTCTCTCTCCCTCTCTCTCTCTCTCTCTCTCTCTCCCTCTCTCCCTGTGACCCAAATCTGCCATCCTAATGCACACGTCATTGAGTGTCCCACCGAAATCTGCCTCTGACACATCCCAGAGTATATACATGGACACACACACACATACACAGACAGACACACACACACACACACACACAGATACCTGTTACAGCAAGGCTGACTATAAATAAGGCAGATGTTGGGTCAAAGGTGTTGCGACATGTCAGCCAACGCACAGTACCTATGACAAGTAAGAGGGTGTGGCCATCAGGAATAACCTGTTTGCACTTGGTCCCATTCTGGCACGAACACAGGTCAGTGTGTGTGTATGTGAGAGTAGTTGGTCAATGAACCCAAGGTAATAGGGCATCTTTTTTGGTAATTCTGTCCAACCACGACTCTGCAAGTCCAAATGTCTGACAAACTCCACAGTCTTATCTAAACCACAAGTTAAAAATAACCGTGTGCTATATACGAATGAATATTTGGATACTGCACAACCATTGATTGAGATTTCAGTTTAATTATACATTGGAAGATGAGAAATGAATTGCCTGCACACCAAGATACACCAAGTGATCCACACACACACACAGAGTTCTTCCTTGTTGGATTAGGTGCCTGCAGTGCAAGTTAACTTCATTACAGTAATCCAGGCACATCGATGACTAGACGATCACCTCCACATTCTCAACCAGGCTGAAGTTAAATGATAACATGCTAAACTTGCAAAAGCTCGACTTCCTTTAAACAATATACAATCCCTGATCCACTCGCCCATTTTGACTAAAACCATCACTACTTTTCCAAGATTGCCAAGACAACTGAATAGACAGTCGACCGGCCAATTCCTCTCCGTCTACATATCTGATCGTCTTTGAGTTCACCTGATTTTATGCGGTTATGTCTGTAAATCTACCTCTCGGCCTTGATAGTCGTCTTAACAATGCCCAGGCCACCTACCTGCCATTCTGCCCGTCTGGTGTCACCCTGTCAGCTTTAGCTCAATCTCTTTCATTCATTCTTTCCCTCTGACCCCTCGGGTGCCCCCTCATCTCTCCACCCCCTCGCAGATGGATGATTCAACTGAATTAGCATGGGCGGGGGCTAAAGCGTGACTGGTCCGACATGATGCTATGATTGGTGACACTTTGTTTGGATAGTCCAATGTTGACACTAAACTAATCAGGGGATCAAAATCAGATGTTTTTTAGTGAGACATTATAGTCACTTGACAGTGAGTTGAATATCAGCAATTTTGACTATCCAAATGAAGTGTGACCAAATTAATTCATATACCTGATCTTCACTGATTTGCTCTACTCATCCTTCCCAGTCACCCACTCCGGGGCGTTGCTGATATATTGGAGAAAACACAAACCATATCCTGTATCAACTCAACGGTGACAGACGACAGATGCGGACTGAAAATAGCTGATCTTATGTCAGTATTGAGACGATACACGAAGCTGATGTTGTTTCTACTGACTGACAGTAGTTTCTACTCATGGTTTCTACTCGGTCTGTCTGTTCTTTGAGAAACAAGACTGTGGTCTTGTAACGGACTGCATGCAACTGGATTGGTAGAGTTGTAGTATGCACACTCACGCATGAACAAACCACTTGAGACAGGCTGACAAAGGGTTTAATCAGTAGCCAAATGACAAACAGACTTTGTTCCTGGGTGGACTGCAGCCCTCTGCCCTGTGCAGCACACACACCCGGTATTATATAAGAGCCCAACAAATAACGACCCAGCCGGAGTAAAGGTCAGCTTTATACATGAAGAACAAAGTATAATACAATAATAACATGACTCAGATTTGCAAAACTTCAAATGAAGAAACACAAAAGCCATGTTGTGATATTACCGTTACTCTATTATTCCATTAGGCCTATATTATTCTACTTATTATTCAGTAACCTGCATTCAAATCTAGTATGTACAACATCCAACATGTTGGTCAGCTGTCTGTTTAGAGAGGAAATGACCTGTAATAGCCTGTTTCGTTTATAGGGCAGCAGTCAGCTCGCAGGGAAACAACATGAAAACGGGGCAGAAAGATCAATATCTGGCGGCGCTGACAGAAATAACTGGCGGAAGTAATTTCTCAACGGTGAACAGTTGTGACAATTACAACAATCTACCAATGAAAACTCTATTAGTCTGATACCCCGGATAGAAACGCAAAAGAATGCAACGAGAGACGTCGTAGATACTGTATATATATATATACACACACACAATATGAAGAACCCTTAGGCTATAGAGTTTAGGTCATTAGAAAGGAGACGGCCAACCTGTTGGATTCACGAAGCTGCCCGAGATTGACGGATGCGGAAAGTGCGACAACTGTAGGTGCATGACTTGGTGTGCGTTTTAGCGCCATCTGCTGGACAGCAACGGTAATGTGCCACAATGAAGACCAGGAGAACACGAGGAGGGAAATCTGTTTTATTTGGCAGCGTACAGGCACAGTGTTCAGAAGTTCAGTGACTTTCACTGAGTATCATTGATTGACTGAACATGTCTATTATGCTTAGACATAACTTGCTTGTGTGTGTGTGTGTGTGTGTGTGTGTGTGTGTGTGTGTGTGTGTGTGTGTGTGTGTGTGTGTGTGTGGAGAAGATGTATAGGATAGTTAACCTTACATCTGGTAGTAGTTTAAACACATGCACATACCACACTCCCACTTAAAATGTATA
>OMOT01044094.1:4573-18854 GCA_900312575.1 Acanthochaenus luetkenii
GTGCAATCACCCTGCTGCATTGTGGGGAGGGTGAAAACAGAGACATTTCTTTTTAATCTCACTGCAGTCTCCTTGGAAACACTGTTGCTACAACTGTGCAGCTCACTTGGCCCCAGGTCTGGTGGGATGGCCTCTGAGTTTCTCACAGACGCCTATGGCATTTCAATTAGGCTAAGAAAAATAGTTCCACTTATGACATGCTGGCGACCATTTAGATAGTTTCCTGTCTCTAAGACAGAAGACTCAAGTTGTATTTCTTTAACTGACATAAATTAATCGGAATTGTTTAAAAGTTTACAAAATACGATCTAAACCATTATACCTTCGTGAATAATGGCCCGCAATGTAATTTACATTATGTATCTCTGCGACAGAGCCAAACAAAGAGAGGCTGTCAAGGGTGACATCCAGGTTTACCAGGCATTCTCTGTTTATAGCAGGGGATATTAAAAAGTCATTAGGAGAAATGAGAGTTGGACAAATTGCTGGCTGCCTCCTCATAAACAATTGAATTTGTTTTTCAAGCACAAAATCCCTCGAGATACAAATATCTTGAGCTCACAATTTCTTACATCTGTCCAAACTACACTTTGGTATGTTGTTTTTTCACCTCCCTTCTCATAAGAAGCATCGCTGCCAATAAGCGTTTGCGAATGAGGGATGATATCTTGCAAGCTTTTATTGTTTCACTGTTTATTCTGGCTGTAGTGTGTGATTTACAAAAGAACCGTGTTTGTAGTGAGGGTCACAGTGAGCTTTGTCTCTGACCCTTTCATTAATAGTGACTATAAACATAGTTCCTATGGTTACATGGTGTGTATTTGCTCAGAAAGTTTTTTGTCTGGAGAACTGTTTTTGAAAAGAAAACTCAGAGTGCTTACAGATAAGATTCTTAGAGATACACTTTCCATCTTACCTACTTATTTGTTGACACATTTGATGCCAGAAAGCTTGATGAAGTGAGTGAGTGGCTATGATCTTTACAATTTAACCTCCAATCATCTGTCTTCTTTTAAAGTGGTTCACAGTTGTATGATTGTATTATAATACAAAACCATGCAGGGAAAATGTGCTGTTAGATTTGTTCACCAAAACTTTGAATCAACAAGACATTGTGACACTAAGTCTACCCCCACCTTTTGCTACCAAATGTGTAAGACAATGTTGTGCTGTAATACACATTCAGAAGTTCCTGGGTTCAAAATCAGCTATTCTGTATTATCATTTGAATATGTTTCATTAATATATATTTGAGCTACTATTAATGGCTGTGTCTGTTGCAGCAGATAATTGAAGACAGTGGGAAATGACGACTTCAATGGCAAAGTAGTGAAATAATGCAAAACGGCCTTTACATTCATTTATTTCAAGGTCTACTCCACATCAAATTAGAATAAAAATGTCTACAACTAAATAGTGTCTTTGTTGCTTTAGTTTGAAAGATGTCCAAAAAGCATCTAGATTTCATTATAGGCTCATTTGGTCTTGGTCTGGTGCGTTTTATAAATGCGGCCCCTGGACAGTGTGAGTCTGAGGAGAAAAATGGCAATGTGGGAGAAAACAACATGCTTGTCTGCATTATTTCCTGTAATGACAGTAATTAAAACAAAGATAGCAGCGCTACTCTAAACAAACTGGAACATCTGTCATCCCAGACATGTGAAGTTGGTCAAAACCAGGTTTATAACATGAACAGAGATGCTTAACAAGCTTCTCTGTTGTTGTTGTGTGTTTTTTCTTGCTTAGTGTGCACATTGTAAGAGCCAATGGAGAAACATTCCACTGCTCATCTTACTGGTGTGTTGCATGTGACAAATAAAACCTTCTGTGTGCACACGGTCCTATGGTTGCATGCCCTTTAGAGGAGCTGGCTGGGCATTTATGTATGCAAATTTAGGTGTACGAGAACGCGCCTTCAATTTAAGAATCAGTGGCATTCCTCATTCGGCGGAGCGCAGCTGAGAAAACTGGCAGTTTAAGAACAAGTTTCCACGCGTTCATGAATCCGGTAGGGATCTTAGGGTTGGTCTTGAAGTTCGTAAGACGACATTTAAGAAGATACTTAAAAGAAAATGTTCCAGAATGAGGTACAATGTTTTTGCAGAACAACAAAGGTGTTCCTCAAGGGTCCATTCCAGTACCAGTTTTATTTTCTATTTTTATAAATGATCTGGGTACAGGTATCCACCCAGCCAAGCTGCATTGTTATGCTGACGATAGTTATTCACTAGTGCTCCTTCCCGTACACAGGCGATTGAAGAAGTCCAATCTTTCAAAGTCTCCTTTTGATCTTAAACTAGTACATTAACTCAATTCATGACCTTTTCAAGGGCTCGCAGCCAACAGATCGTTTAAATATTTGTACCTTAAGGAGCAGTCATGGAAAAGCTTATGGTGCACATTGAAACTCTGGTAAAGTAACTGAAGCTTGTTTTTTTATTTTGAGACTAGAAAGAAACTTCCTACATTCTTGTCTGTAATTGATAAATGGTGATACAATGTATATGCATGCAGCCTCCTCCCTGCTAAAGAAGCTGGACAGTATTTATTATGCATCCCTGCGCTTCATAACTAAATGCCAAGTGGCTCACTCACCATCGTTTGCTGTATGAAATGGTAGGATGGACTTCCTGGTTACATTTAAAAACAAATTTAAAAAATTAAACATATATGACAAGAATGTGATCCTTGGCATGTGACAATAAGATTAAACAAATTTGTAAATAATGTACCCAATGGAACAAGTGTTCAGAGCTATGAAAAATATGACCAGTACATGAAAAACAAGTATTACTATGAAGTGGTCTTATTGAGCAGATTTGATGTATTAACTGTCAAAGGGATGAATGAGACAGTGGGCCATGGTCTTCATGCTTAGCACTCTGAAGTACAGTCCTTAGGGTAGCATCTCAAACTCCACCTGCAGGTTGTGACCAGGACAGCATTAGATGTCAGTCATTGATCCTTCTGGACACTTGCAATTGTCTAGTCAGAGCATATTGCATAGACTCAAGCTGACAAACCAGTGGGTGCTTTTACAAGGCTCTTATCAAATGTGAACCTGCCCTATGTAAATGTAATAATGATCCTGTATGTGCAAGCGCATAAGTTGTGAGTCATGAAACATTTATCTTTACGTAAAAATGCATTTCGCAATGATTTACCAATTTCCTGTAATATAGTACATTAAAAATAAAAGCTTATTCTACTTACATGTTCTATTTCAATCTTCCTCTACCGTTAGGGTTGGAGACTGGGAGGACCCAAACGCAGAACACACAGTCAACTTGTAATAAGAAGAGTGGTTTATTGTAGTGGTTAGGAAGGTGGAGTCGGGGAATAAAGTCCGGGGTTCTTGCTGGAGAGGACTGAGAATAATGGAGGAGGTGAGCGTGGCAGGCCGGAGGGTCGTCAACGTGGGAGAAGATGGTGACATATTCTCTAAAACAATGAAGTTGGATTCTAGCATGAAATCAAAACCATTTTTCATAAGCGAGGCCTCATGCAATCCCACATAATCATTTCAACAAATCGTTACAGATTATTGCTTTGCGTATTTGATGTTTAATTGCTTTGTGTCATATATACTGATTGAATAAGCAAAATACAGTTTGACATTCATATTCATGTATCAAACCATTTATTCCACACAAATGTATTAACTACCATGCAAGTGTTTTGGCTTTTTATATAATTGCTATGGATTAAAGCTGCCATGCAAGATCATACAGACAAACCATTTGTTCTGGTAGCAGCTTAAAATACAAACCTATCAACACACAGTGAGTTCATATTTAGGATCCTCAGTTTTATGGGAAAGGGTCTAATATCAATTCCAACCCAGCTTTATGGAGGTACTTGTTGTCTCCTCTAAACAATAAACTGAGAAAAAAACATTTTCTAAAAACATGGAAGATTTAAACGAGTTTATTTAAGTGTTATCATAATACCCCTCACATGTAAACAGCAAAACCCTACCAGATTCAGCAAATTAGTTGTGAATCAAAGCCATTACAAATAAATCATGTTTTATGTTTCCTGTGATGGTCTCCTGAATCACTCTGCAGTGCACCACATATAGCACTGGACTCCCGTCTCCCTGATACAGACACACAACAATCTTGTAAACAGAGTGGAGGAAATACAATTGATAAGTATGATTCTGTATGTTCTGTTCTACTTTAAGCTTTCACAAAACAAATATTCTTCCTTCCTGACTTTGTCACCAAATAGCTTATGCTTGTATAGGTCATGCTAGGCATATATAGGGGTCAGTCCCATGACGCATTCCCCAGCCGGGCCCATTCACACAGGGGGAAGTGTTACTGTTGTTTTATGGCCACCGTTAATCACTCTTTACACAGTGTCAGGGCCTTCTGTAACCCTACGTTGTTCGGTTACATAAGAACAGTATAGCCAACGTGTCCCAGGGTACTTTGTCCTGACTTCACACTTGTCATTGCTCAAAGGGTAATTCCTGTGAGGATAAGGTGAGGGTCAACGCTGTATGTCCTGGGCCACCTCTATCCCCCCAGGCTAATACAGTGCTATTGCAGGCTTACCTCTCCAAGCATCACACTAAGGAAACATGCTGGTGAAGCACAGAGCATCTGCGAGTATAGTATGTGAGGTTGGCCATGCGCTCAGTCTAAAGCAACATTTTCACACGCACTGTTTAGATCTAGAGAGATCTGTCAAAGTCAACGTACTAAAGAGCGTTATTGCTGCTTGACCCATCGTTCCTTTGTGGCAGGAAGTTGTGCATGTAGAAGGAAGCTGGTACTTGTTGTCTGCAGCTTTAAACACAAGGACGCGTTTCTAAACAAACTGGAACATCTGTCATCCCAGACTTGTGAAGTTGGTCAAAGTCAGGTTCATAACATGAACAGAGATGCTTAACAAGCTGAGGAATTTCCGTAGTTTGGGGCCGGATGCCACTATCCCAGCATCCCTTGCTCCTAAGGGAAACCCAGCTGATATATCCCATGGGGTACATAGTCTAGGCAGCAGTTAGAGTAGTTTGAGGGGTGTTATATATATGTCAAATGTACTTATTTGGTGTGGTAGGCATGGGATATAATAGCCCCAAACCTGGTACAAGACTATTGTTTAAGATTGTATGATAACTCTTGTTGTGGGGTGGTAAGATAAGACACATGTAGGAGCAAGGCCACAGACATGGCTGAGATTAGGATCGAGTTGGCTAACAGTTATCAGACTTCACTAAGACCAGTAGAGAAGGAAACCCCAAACAGCAAGCTGCAATGTATCAGCTGCCATGGGTCTGGTGGAGTTCAGCCAACTACAGTGGCTATGGTCTGGTAGCAATTACTATTGGCTCAAACTGTCGCTTAAATTCAGAAAGGAAGATTAGATATTAAATAAGATTCAATATAAAAAAGTACAGACAATCACAGCTCTTTTTAGGTTACGTATGTTTATATTTATGTCATTATATCTGTTTTTAAGGGCTTATGAAATAGTCACCATTCAAATACTCACTGATACATTTCAGAGAGGTTCTATGATATTCAATGATTTCAATATGGAAGCAATTAAGGGCTATGTGCGCGCCAGGAGGCTTACTGTATGTAATCCAAACCCAACTCATATGGCCCCTTCCTGGATGAGCCAAACTCATTAAAAGCCATTATGATATTATTATAGTCTTGTATAATAGAGATATCTTCAGTCCCTGAGAGACCAAGTGGACCACATCGTCTGCTAAGATCTAGAAACGCTCAAATCAATCAAAGCGCAGCCCGTTTATGTCAAGGGCTTTCTCTCCTAGTGTGAGCAAATTCAAGAAAGTTTTGGGAAAATGTGCTACTACCAGACTGAAAACACTCAGAATCCTTTCAGTATAATGTCATGTGCTACTTTATTGAGCCAAGTAGGGAAATTATCGGTTCTCTTTCTAGCATCCACAGGGAAGTCGGGGGTCAGGGGTCAGGGTCAGCTACAGAGCGGTGGCCCTGGAGCTGGTAGGGATTCAGTGTCTTGCTCAAGGACACTTCAGCAGGGAGGATGCTTGTCAACTTGGGGGCTTCAACCCAGAAGGGCGGCCTCCCTGCTCACTAAGCCACCCTGCTGCCCTAGTATGTGCATCTCTAGCTAATTAAATGTATTCGTATTCCTCTAGTGGGTTAAACGGAGGCATGGCCAATTTGATTACATTTGTGGCATTAATTAATTGGACAGTATCGCCAGGGAGAATCACTGAAATATTTCAAGACATTTTGACAAAGTTGAACAGAAGTCATGCCTTATCACTCAAGAATTAATCACAAACATGCTGTTAACGAGAATTAATGCCCAGTTATTCAACCTCACACTGTCAGCTGTCCAAAAACCAATGTCCCTTGAAATGAGCTGTTTCTCATCGCTATCACCCAGGGCATTGATCCATTACCTCAGCTCAAATTGAACGAGACCTTGTTATTCTAATTAAGAAAACAGCTTCATAAGCACACACCTCGCCAACGGAGGAGGAAACGGTGGGTCGAAAAGAGAGGAGGGTGCGGTGAGATCAACAGAAGGGAGCGTGACAAAGAGACTGAGGGAAGGGAGTGAGAAAAGACAGAGAGGGAACAGCAGAATGGAAATGAAAATTAGATTGCACTTTATTGATCCCCTAGGGGAAATTCCGGAATCTGTGAAAGGTCTGTGCTTCTCCTCATTAGTCGCTGATGAAGCGAATAATATTAATTACTTTTCCAGAGTCAGTAGTTCAAAGGAAGTCTGAAAGGTAGAGCAGAGATGCTGTCAATCAGCATCCCTAATATAGGATGCGTGTGAGGACAGAATACGGGGTGTTTCTGGCTTTTAAAAAAGTAGTTCAGTGTGAAAAGGTGGGCCTGCTTAAGAAACCACAGTAATATCTCATCAAATGTTTATGCCTTAAAGACAGAGCATATGGAGTTATAGCATGTGGATTGATGAAAGTACAGTTGTGCTCAAAAGTTTACATACACTTGTAAAGAACATGCATCTCATGGCAGTCTCTTATTTGTCTGTGACGGAATGTTTGGAGCACATACTTCTTTGTCACAACAAACATTCATGACGTTTGGTTCTTTTATGAATTTATTATAGGTCTTCTGAAAATGTGACCAAATCTGCTAGGTCCAAAATATACATACAGCAATGCTAATATTCGGTTTAATGTCTCTGTTTTTGGTAGCCATCCACAAGCTTGTGGCTTCTGGTTGAGTCTTTGACCGCTCCTCTTGACAGATTTGGTGCAGACTTGTTTCTTCAGCACCGTCCACATGTTCTCGATGGGTTCAAGACAGGACTTTGGGAAGGCCATTCTAAAACCTTAATTGTAGCCTGATTCACCACTTGTGATAGTTTGGGGTCGTTGTCCTGTTGGAACACCAACCTGTCTAAGACCAAACCTTCTGGCTGATAGGTTTAGGTCTTCCTGAAGAAATTGGAGGTAATCCTCCTCCTTCATTATTCCATTTACTTTCTGTAAAGCAGCAGTTCCACTGGCAGCAAAACAGACCCAGATCATAAAACTACCACCACCATGCTTGATGGTAGGTCTTGGGGCTAAAGGCCTCACCTTGTCTCCTCCAAACATATTTCTGGTCATTGTGGACAAATAGCTCAATTGTTCTTTCATCTGACCTCAGAACTTCCCTCCAGAAGGCCTTTTCTTTGTCCATGTGATCAGCAGCAAACTTCAGTCGAGCCTTAAGGTGCCTCTTCTGGAGCGAGGGCTTCCTGCTTCACGGCAGCTTCTCAGCCCATTGAGATGTGAAACATCGCGACTGTGGACACTGACACCTGTGGTCCATCAGCTTCTAGTTCATCACAGATCTGCTATTTGGTGGTTCTTGATTGACTCTTGACCATCCTGACCAGTTTTCTCTCAGCAGCAGGTGATAGCTTGTGTTTTCTTCCTGATTGTGGCAGTGACACAACTATGCTGCACTTCATACTTACAATTATTTTCACAGTTGACCTTGGGACCTGTAGCTGCTTTGAAATGGCTCCAAGTGACTTTCCTGACTTGTTCCAAATCAATGATCCGCTTTTTCAGATCTGCGCTGAGCTCCTTAGACTTTCCCATTTGTGTCTGAGTCTAATGTATCAAACGAGCCCTATCTAAATGACTCAGAGGTCACCAGCTGTAGTCAATCATAATTACTCACATGGTGTTAAGAGCCACAAAGCAAATTTGATTGACACAATTATCTACATAACCAAAATTGATAATTCAAGTTGTTGTATATATATTTGACCCAGAAGATTCTGTAATATTTCCAGAAGACCTATAGTAAATTGATAAAATAACCAAAATGCATGAATTAATAATTGGAAAACTCAAGGCTGCCATGATATACATGTTCTTTACAAATGTATGTCAACTTTAGTCCACAACTGTATGTAACAATAACCTATATATCAAAGGCAGTCAACCTTCCTGTGTTGCTATTTCAGGAAACTCCTTCACAATAGAGCTGTCTCTCTCAAAATGTCTAGTACTATTGGATTTATTTGATTTGGATTGAAAGAAAACACAATAACTGGAATCTTGTGAGCTTTTTAGATAAGAACATTTTGACAGGTCTTAAAATAGAACTTTAGGACAGTAAACTTCAATCATAGTAATTCGGAGTAAAATTGAAGTTGACGTAGTTATAAATTGCATTTGTAATTCTAGTGCTGTACCTGTGACAGGAATATTTCTGTCAGTCACATTTTCCTCTACCTTATCTGATGTGTGGAATATAGCTTGACTCAACAACAAAAAAGTCCCCTTTAGCCTCTGCCTACTCTTGTCAATTTCATTGGTATAGGTAATGCCAATGTGTGCACAAAGCATTTCAGTTGCGCAATAGGCAATTCAAAACAATGATAAATGCGGGCCCAGCTTATTTAAGAAGATTATGTTGTTTTCGTGCAAAACGTGAATTATAAGAATACCACTTTAGAAAATTGGGAATATGTACAGTATCAGACACAGTTTCTCTTCATGCCATCATCGTGAAATCACATCAAATGAGCCTTTCATCACCAGACGTTAAGTAATGTCATTCCCATACTCCGTCTCCCGTCCGTCCTTCCCCGTCCTTCCACAAGTCAAATGAAGTGTGTTCGGTAAGGTTTAACACTCTGTAAGCTTAAGACCAGCGATTCTTGGTGAAACCTTTGCTGACTCAGATCACAGAGTGATTAAGAGGTAGTTGCTTGTTAATAGATAAAGAAGGGGGCTACACACTAAGTGGTGTTTGTGGTTGTCACATAGATAAAGACATCACTTTCCGTTTGATACCTGCTGATTGCAGGTCCTTCCAGGTCCTTGTTAGGCTTTCGGAAGGTAGATTGACTCTGACGTGTGTATTATGTCAGTCGTTTTCAGGATGTGGAGTGTCAGCATTTGATGACACTATAAGTAGCAAGTGTGAGTTTGGAAGTTATTCAACTCTGCAGCTCAACCTGACAAGTGTTTGCCCTCGTTGTACAAAGCCATGAAGACTGTTGATATCTTCTGTGTTGCATTTATGATGCTGAATGTGATGCCTTACACAGCACCGTCAGGAACCAGAATCAAGCTGATACATATTAAACAAGAAGCAAATAAGCCATATTCTGAGGTAAGACCAGTATAAAACTACATTTGAATTTATTTATGGGCATAAGTGTAAATACTCGTACATGACTAATGTGCCAAATGATTTATATAATGACATTCTGATCTCGTCATAGGAAATGCTGAAAATGCCAGTGCCAGAGATACCCACTAAAGCCGTCAAATGTGTGGTATGTTACATTTAAAAATTGTTGTTCTTATCCTAGCCATGTAATGTTTTGACATTTTTCAGATATTGTATCTGCAACTTGCAGACTCTTCATACCAGCAATATGTAGCAGGTGTACATTTACAAGATAAAGCTTTGCTGTTGCCTGTTATCTAATTCAGTCCGAACACCACTATGTTGGATACGATAACTCATTGTGCCTTTCTCATCTCAGCATACATTCTTCTGTTTGGCTGAGAAGATTTTGAGCAACATTGCGGTAAATGAGACTCTGCTTGGAAACAACACTTGGATAATCGTCAGACACTTGAGAACGTACAACACGGTAAGGAGGAATGACTGTTGTTCAAAAGGCTGGTCTGACAAAATGTCCAACACCCGTCTATGACTTTAAAATGCCTTTGTGCCAACCAGGAATATCATGCTCATGCTCCTGGGTGTCCATCTTGTTCCAAAACATTTAAGTTCTACCTGTTCAGCAACATCCTTGTGCACTTAAATTTAAAATGCTACAATTATTTTGTTTCAGAAACTGGCTGTCACCTGTGAAGTGAGTGAAAAGTGGAAGCCACAGCCTCTAAAACACTTGCTGAGTGACATTGCCCACTGTGCTACCCTTCGCTTCCCAAGAAGCACAGCGTGATCCACAATTACATGTATTGACACTTTAGTTATCTTTATTTATTGTAACATGTAGTATTTATCTTCTTGTATAACTTATTTTTGTACTATTCATATTTATACATCAA
Source organism: Acanthochaenus luetkenii (assembly GCA_900312575.1). Taxonomy (NCBI): domain Eukaryota; kingdom Metazoa; phylum Chordata; class Actinopteri; order Beryciformes; family Stephanoberycidae; genus Acanthochaenus; species Acanthochaenus luetkenii. Next base: position 15,096 of record OMOT01044094.1, read on the forward strand.
TAAATTATGACTTAACAGCGATTTGTCGTGTTCATGGAAGTATTGTCATATTCACAGCATTCCCATAATGCAATATCATCAGTAGTCCCACCACACCATTCACATAAGGTTCAAATGTTCAGTCACACGGGAACTGTTCTATTTTACACCACTATTTAACAAACCCAATTACTGTATGGGTTTACAGATTCTCCAACAGTAGGAAATGCAAATAGATCATAACCTCATCGGATGAACTCTTATTCTAAGATTTGCAGAAATTACCATGAACCTTTGAAAGCATCAATATACATTTAGGAAGCTCATTGATTTAATAGTGAAATGCCTAGAAGAAAACAGCACAAAGGATGTGAGATCAAACATGTTAAATAATTTAATAAATTAAGTATCCGAGGGCTTGATGAATGTAAACATTTGACATACATTATGATACAAAATAAAGTCACTTTGCCTCCACTACAATAGACCATAAAGATGAAATTAGCGCCACAAATAGAAAAGAAAAATGTCATACTAGTTCATTATACTAAGGCATATGTATTGTATATCTCAATATAATAAGTGTTCAGACATTTGAAACAAATTGACTTGCTTAGTGTATATGGGCAAATGGCACAAATGTAGAGCTGGACGGCATGCATGTCCTATGCTTTTGACCTAATATAAAGCACACTCTTGAGTTCCATACTTGAAATACTCAACATTGGGGTAAATCAATTGCAGTCTTGGAAGAAGTCTTTCCCCAAATAAATCTATTTGGTTTCTCTCTCTTTGTTTCGCTGTCTTGACAGGGAGGAATTATTAAGACTACAGCTTGTGCTCAGAATATAATTATCTGCTTTAACTTCAAGTACAAATGCACCCTAAATTAGAATTCACATTGTCATAAGCCAAACAATAATAATGTGGAAAACGTTTCTCCCAAAACCCGAAATCTCTTGAAAGGAAGATAAGATATGGTCTGTGATGTTATCACAAAACTATTTTAGTGTGAAAAGTACCCAGGACACATTTCAGATATGGGTCCAGTTTGTAGTTCAGAAGTCCACAAAGTCAGCTTCCAACATCCTGTCAATTTTGTGTCTTCTAGTTTTCTGAGAATTGGTCATCTTCACAACTATGGACCTTGCAGTCTATAATAATTAGAATAATAATAGTGAATTCTGTTTAAGGTGGATTTCCCCCTTAATGCTAGAGGTGCTTATTGACAAGAGTCCAATTTCCAGCAGTTTGTTGCCACCTGAATGTGCTAAAAGGCAACGTTAAGATGTTGGCCATCCTCAAGTCTTACATTATAATACAAATAGCAGGTCCCATTGACCAAGTAGTCTAAATCCTACCAAGTGTGCTCCCTGAACATCGTCACATTTAAAACCTTGTCGGCTATACAGTGTATTCAGATAATCTTTTAAATAACGTTTAACAATGAAATCTTCACTTAACTAATGACTTTTTCCTAAGGTAACATGTAGGTTGCAGTGGGAACCAGGGTCCGAAATCAACACCCGCCAAGCGCCAAATGCAGGTAGATTTTTCATTTGGCGTGTACGTTTCAGAAGGGTGCGGGTGTCTTCGTTTTTTTTAAATGAATATTTCAATACTAATTTTGTGTGTTAATTATAAATGAATACAGCCCTTTATATACATCCACAAGTTAATTACAATCTTCAGAAGCGAGCTGGTGTGGCAAAATTAGACCATATTTAGCAGAGCGGAGGAGAGTCGCCCGGGTCTTTACCTCCTCCAGATCTGGCTAGTATGGTAACATCTAACTTCGTCTATCATCCGGTTATTTTCGGGATATCAGGAGTCAAAAGACGTCTCTCTCTCTCTCTGCAGGACATTTATTACTTCTGTGACAGTAGTGCAAAGAACACCAATGGTATAAGGATAGTGTAAAGTAGTGGTGTGTCGTTCGCTAACGAGTCGGCTCTTTGAGCCGGCTGTTTTAGGTGAACGTTGGGAGCCGACTCACATATCTGAAGAGCCGATTTGTTTTGTAAATGAAGACAAGACAATAGATCCTATGACGTCTGAGTTAGATGCTATCCTACGATGTCTGACTTGTTCGGTAATAACGATTTAGAGCCAAATCTAGAAAGAATGGTGAGATATTTGTTTGACTCCCTCCCATGTGTGTAGGCAGCGTGAGTGCGAGGGTCTGAATAAATTGTTGCTTGTTATGATGTACGTGGTCTTGAATAGACTGAATAAACTGCACTGAAGTGTTGTTATATGTTATACTGTATGTGTTCTCATCCGACGACTGTATGATGCAAAAATAATTTCCTGACGGATTAATAAATGAATCTGTCAATAAATGAATGAATCTGTCAATAAATCAGTCAATCCGTGCGCACATTTAAATCTTGAAAGAGTGATGTGAACAAAGTTTTGAACTGAGCATCGACAATCCTCGTTTAATATATTATACAATTTAAATTGCAGATATATTTATCTGTATAATGTTGTGGAATTATTTAATATCCGTAATATTTAATTAATATCGTTATTGTTATACAACTAGGATAGTTATTCTTGCCATATCCCGGTTTTTAACCACCAATTTGACCACGCACATATTTCGATGTATTGCTGATAAAGAATGTTGTTTACTTATGTCTTGCACCATAAGAAAATAACATTAATAATAATTAAAAAACTTTAAATGTAATTGTTCTGATGCTGCAGTTTGGCAATAAAAAAAAGAAGCATTTATTTAATTTTCTTTGTTATGATGCAATATTATGTTTTATTTTATGAGTGTATTTTGTTTTGAAATGTTTATTGAGCAATTTATTTCAAGACATAAAAATGCCCTACTTTAAATGCACGTGTAATAGCGTCTTACTGTTTTTACATGTATTTAAATATTTTTTATAACAAACTTACTTCTAAATAATGTTATTTTGGTAATTAGAAGGTAGAGTAAGATTCCATTGACCAATTTAAGTTAAGTGATAGATGTGCACAAACACCAATCATTGGTCAAAATGTCACTAACATTGGCCGATTTTGAAAAACCGGAAATGCTACTGAATGAAGAGCCGTTTGGGAGCCGAAAGAGCCGGCTCTTATTAGTGAGCTGAGCCAAATGATCTGACTCACTGAAAAGAGATGGAATTCCAATCACTAGTGTAAAGCATGGTACATTTCACAGGACTGTCTCGCTTCATTAGCTCTACCGACCGCTAAACACACTTTTTCTGCATGTAGAAAAACACACGTGGGAAAACATGGCTGCTCTCACTACCCAGAATGCAACACCCTTAAAGCAACAGGCAGAATTTCCAGCACTTGCACTGTCCTATACTCTATTATCAATACAATTCTTTTTCACTTACAAACTGCTCTGACCAGTTTTTATCCACCACCATGTGTTATTATGCATATTAAATGTATGTATGATATGCGACACAAAAAGGCTGTGTATATACAGTACCAGTCAAAAGTAACAGATGCATCTGTTAAGATATTTAAATAACAAAACAATGCACCACTCCACTCCTAATGAGCTTACAAGATTTCCATTTTCATTTAAAAATTAACTTTTGAATGCAATTCACTTATGATTATCTGCTTATATAAGTACACATATCAAATAATGAAATAGGAAGTGTCTATAGACAAGTTTATTCATGAAAAAAATGGTTTAAGCAAGGTGGTTCCAAACTTTTGACTGGTACTGTACATGTAATTTTTGGCTGGTAAAAAAACAAACATTGAAGAATCTTTCATCTACCAGACATTTGGCTGGTG
>OMOT01044102.1:6363-28418 GCA_900312575.1 Acanthochaenus luetkenii
TAAGCATATGGCTTAAATATTTGTAAAACTAAGAAGTCGGATGGGGAAATCAGCATCTCTGCCTTTTCAGTCAGGCTCGCTGAGATGATCCTCAAGACAGAGGTCTACTCTGCTTTGTGTAGCTGCACATGGCTGTGTGTGTGTGTCTGTCTGTGTATTTGCGTGTGTGTGCGTGGGGGAGAGCAGAGAGCGGGGAGGGGTGTTGTGAATCCAAGTAGAGGGCTATGGGGACTTACTTTCTTTTTCTTTTCTAGGTGATTGGACTTTAGTTCTGCCCCGTGTGCCATCAGTGTTCCTTCATTAGCATTTGGGCACGTATCCACCACACCTACCTCCTCCTCCTCCTCCTTCTCCTCCCCGTCACCTCCTACCACACGGGTCGGACCACAGACCATCCTTACTCAAGCCTCCACATCATAGCTGGCATCCCTTTAGGCCGCCAGTGTAAACAAGATTACTCCTTTCTCAGTGAGCTCAGAATACTTCCTCGACAGACGGGCAGACAGTAAAAAAAAGTCCAGACGACAACAGAAGACATCAACAACAAATACGATGGCCGTTGTTGTGGAGTTAAGAGGGTTAAGGGAGGAAAACAAAAACAAACACAATACATTTAAAACATCGACAGCTACCGTTCAGGAATATTTCCTGGGGCGGGGAGCAGGAAGGGCAGTATGGATCCTTAGTGCAATGAAGGCCAGAGGAGAGGTTGGTTGTGGAGTCTTTTAGCGTTCATGTTCATACAGCCCCTCTCTCTGGAAGGTGTGGCCAGCCGGTTCGTCAGCGGGCCAAGAGAGAGAAAGGTCCAGTGGGCATTAGCAATTCTCACCAGGAATAAGGGTCACACACATACTCACACACATCCATCCATCCATCACACTTTACACCCTGTAAAACTACCACGGCTAAAGCCCAGGGGGTGGGAGAGTCCGGTCCAGAACAAGCTTCTGGGGGAGTCCTGAGCCTCATTCGTTATCTTCGAATAGAAAGTTATGTACGTGTGAGTGTCTACGTGAATGAGGACGTGTAAACATTGAAACGCGAGTTGTGACGAGTGCGAGAGAATACGATTATTTTGCTGGGTTGTCGGGAGCAAGTGTGTCGTGTTAAGGTGGGTGTAAGTTAGTATGCGTGTGAACATGGCCGGGTTCATTTTGTATGGGTATTTGTGTGTGTGTTTGTGTACTTGTTTTTTTCTCTCTTTTAAAGTCTCCACTTTTGCAAATGTACATTCATCCATTGTGGGGAAAAGTATGACACTGGGCCACACGCCAACTGATCCTGAGGCATTTCCAATGGTCCGCTAGACTCCAGCGCACTCAAAAGAAACAGCAGTAGAGGTACTGGAGGACGCTGTACCACATGTAGCCAGAGGCGAAAGCGAGGGACTGGATAATGCACAGCCACACTGGGTCAAGGGTCATTGCCCGGGAAACCGCCTCCTTCTGGCCTTTTGGCGGAGGAAAGGCTCCTGTCGAGGGAAACGTGAGTAGAATCATCTACGATTCCTCCAAAAAATTGCATGATCAAACAAAACCATGTCAAAAACAGTGAGACGGACCTGTGTCGTAGAAATAGGCAAGCAGCTCCTCTTTCTCCACAAACCTCTGATACAGCCAGTCAGTCAGTGGCCTGGTCTCCACAGGAACCTCCTTTATGGGGTACATCCTGGGGGTGGGGGGTGGGCACACAAAAAAGGATTATTGAAGTCCTACTCTGAAGCTGTCTACATTGATCTGTCTTTGAAGCAGCAGTCCAAACTGAGGATGTCAAGCTTGGTCCCTGAGCAGAGTATTCTATCACAAAGAAGAGTCTATTACAGCAGCCTCTGTGTGTGTGTGTTCTAGCCTCAGCTCTTTTGGGACTTCATTAGCTGGCAGGCTCATCAGAGTGTCACAGGTAGACAGAAGTGCTGAGGGGAGCCCAGCCTGTAAGCAGAGTCCCTTCCCCCGATTCAAAGGGCTTCCAAAATACCTAAGGGAGTTATTTGTGCAATGTGACATACAAACGGTCTGTTACATGTGGCTGTAATTAGATGTTTGAAAATGTTTATTTAAGTGGGTTTAAAGAAAATAAACACAATGTTAAAGACTAAATTAGTTTTGCCATCTGAGATGTGAAAATGTCAATGCTTTATTTCAAAAGTACATGCTCTCACAAACGTAGCACCATAAAATGTTCAGGCGCACACAAGTGGTCATGGTGTTATCTTTTTGTAACCATAAACAATGTGTTTTGATGGACAGATGTGGGGGAAATATTATCCACAGCCATCTAGCCTGCTAAAACAACGAACTGGCACAAAAGCAAAAGAAAAGCAGTTTGAAAATAATCCGATCAACTGATATATTGGATGACACTGAACACAGTGGGTGGTGAGGGTCACTGTATAAGACCGCTGCTGCAATTCCATTCCTGGCCAGCAGGGGTCCCTAATAGGCTGCACTCCTACAGCCAGCTACCGATCACCTTCAAACAGAGGTTATGGTCTCCTCCCTAGGAAAAGCATTTCCTATACGCTCACATTTGCTCAATATTCCTCACTGGAAAATGCCCACAGTAAAAGTACAACTGTGCCTAAGGGGAAAGCTCTGTAAGAGGAAACAAATGCTTGAGAATTGATTGTGAAGTTGATCAATATACACATTCAGAAGTAATTTCCACAAATGCAACAGTTCTTCTGTCAGGAAGAAGTCCTCTTCTTTTTACAGAGGTTAAGGAGCTTCCCGTGCTCTGTTCCAGGTAAGAGCATGTTATGATGACTGGTGCAGACAGTCAGTAACACCTTGGTCTTTGAACTGAAGCAGCCTCGGTGACCTAATCAGGAAAAGGCATGGCTTTGCTTGTTCCTCTTCAGAGATTAGAAGACTTCAGTTTGAGCTGTGTATTATGACTACATAGCTGTGGACCTTTCTACTCATTATCCAGCAGCATACTGTGTGGGTGTTGCTGTTCTGTAGCATGTCTGAACATGACTCACGTCACTTTCCCAGGGCTTAATGCTGAAGGTGTACAAGGTCCTGTAACCCATGTAACATCCAAGAGAAACGTACCAAAAATGCATCACCATCAAACTGTAAAATATTCTTATTTGATTTAAGTTAACCTGAAAACGTTGACTTTTTTAACATAAAAAAAAGAAGGTTTTTGACTATCAGCAGCACTAGGCCCTGTGAGTGGCTGGCCTGGCCTAAACTGAGGTTAAACTGCTGTGGCCACCTGATAGGGCAATTAGAGGCCAAAGCACTAGGCCAGGCTTCTCCCACATTGGCTGTGGCTATCAGATATCCTCCGTGTTACTGATGTGTCTCAGCCAACCAGCCTCTAGCACTGACATATTCTCATACCTGACATGGGGAAAATCAGCTTTGAAACAGAGGCAGAGAAAGAAGACCCATTAGCACACCCTACAAATCCAGAAAAGACACATTCATATGTGGACAAGTGACAACTGAAGCAGGTGGAAGAAACAAGCAAGGCCCAGTCACTGCCTGATCAGTAAAAGCAGTGTTTGTAGCTGTGGTGGTAGGTGGTACATTTTGGTTTTGGCTTCACATCTCTCCCCCATTCAGGACACAGTTTTGGTTCTAGTACAGACTAGCACTAAAACTATTCCTATTGAAATGTGCTATTATGATACTAATTTTTTCTCTGTACCGACTCTCCAATTGTTTATGCTTTGACAGAAATGTAAGTTAGTTACATTAAGTGAATTTTCACACTTTCTCCAACTGAATCACTGAATGAATGAATGAATGACAGGAAAGTGTGTGAGCCCAGACAAGGCCTCACACCTGCTCCAGTGTAGCGTGCCTACCAAAGGCCCTCTCAGCTCTAAATGCTAACCGATAGCCGTGTAATCCTAGCCACTTATGGTGAGGTTTGAGCATTTAGGTCTTGGGCAACAGGTGGCTGCCACAGCACTTTGCTCCAGCTGAAATATTCATGCAGGAATCAGGGTCAGATGTCCAGAGCAACTTCAGAGAGGCCTGAAGGTAGCTGAGGTTGGAGGAGGCGCTGTTGATTCTGGTCCACAGGAAATCAACAACTAAGCTGCAGCAACAATGCTCATTACTCAGATAACAGTCTAACCTTCCCCTATCAGCCACTTTCTCTATGTTACCAGCCATGTTCGTTGAGAGAACAACCCCCATCTGAACATCTGAAAAAATGGCTGCAGACCAACCAGCAATTGGCTGCTGGCTGGTGTTCATTTCCCATCCTGAAAAAACACTGCATTTAGGCCACCAGTAATCACACTGGCATGCTCCTATCCCGTGGCTGATATGAGCTACCTGATTGCTAACTGTAGTGCCAATGCTGTTGCAGTGATGGGTGCAGGTACAGATCGTAGCTGTGATAGCAGGGTATCTCTTTTTAATGCAACCTGGAATTACATTTAAGACCATTTTATTAAGAATTAAGAAACAAAGCTGTCTATTTCCAACCGAGCACAACTAATGAAATTTCTGAAACTATAATTGAGAAGTATACAAAAAAGGACACTGCACTAGGAAATTAAATGTTTAGGACATGATGTCCAACTTAGTTTATTAAGCATATACAAAACAAGACAAGTTTGGCAGACTGTCCTGTCATAAGAAAATAAAACAGACACTATTGATGGTCCCATTAACTAGCCATGACTAAATATCACCAAATGTAAAGACTCTTATACCAATTTCTAATTAAGCTGCAGTCAACTATTTCCTTGCTGGTCATGGTCAACATTGGCAGGCTTGATTTGGATCATAGCAAATAAATGGCAACTGGTGTCTTGCTTGCAGTGTGCCCGGTTACAATGAAAGCCAACTACGGTGACGTGCCAAGCAGTTGCGAGTACAGGTAATAAGGTTCTACTAGGCTTTTGTTTGTAGTGCTGAGAGATGGACACATTGCACTACGGTGTCAATATTGTGCTGAATGAAAGAAACATGAGTATGACAGTGTTTTGATTTGTTGTGCTGAAAGGTGCAGTGGTGTGTAACACTGTACTATAGTAGTGGTGAAAAACCGGCAGCGATGTGCTGCCGTGGAGCCACGGCAGTGTGCTCATTTCCACCCTAACCCACTTGGCTCTGGCCTGCCTGCTAACCTGACACCCTGCCGTATAGACAGACAGCTAGGGAAGGCTGCAGTTTCTCCTGTCAATAACCTTCAACATCAGCCTTTACCAGGTATTGATCTGCAGGGATACAGCACTACATGACCTATTCAACAGTGGTGAGCGGTGATAATAAGCTATAAATGCGGTGCATGCCCAAGGCATTTGAAAATGATGAGAATTTACATATTACAATTTATTTATCATTTTCATTTGTTCAATTTCAATGTATTATTGTATTCTAATTAACAAGCATTATTTACATTAAAATGTGTAATTTAAATGCTTGTTTCTTACTGTCCAATTAGTTTATTTTCAAACTGCAATACTGCAATGTGGTGGATAAAAAAACAAAACTATTAGTAGAAAAGCTGCCAGGCTTTCAGCTCGTTTAGTTTCTACCAGTATTCATGGTAATTTATGTATCCTCTGACTGTGAGAATGGTGGGCAGAAAAGCTGTCTGTGAACCAGCTTATCTTGGAAACACGCATGCGCATCACTGCCACCAGCTAGCTGATTGGCCCTTCCCTTGCCCGGTTAGATCAGCGACACACAAACTTATTCTGTCAAATATGACTGAGGACTTTTGAAGAAAAAAAAGGAATATCATTGCAAAAGGACGTGTAAGGGATTGGAGTGAAATGAAGGGAACAGCAGAGCACTACAAAGATAAGGAGAAGAGTTTGACTGTTTTTGTAGAGGTAGAGGTAGAAATTAATCTACAAATGCAGAAGACATCCGACAGCATCTATGACAAAGTCATCACAGAATTTACGCAGAAAGATTGGAGGATTAACTTTGTGTACAGATAAGGTTAAGAAAGTGTGTAAACTTGTTTGAGCGTTTTCTATTAAGTTGCACAGCTGCTACAGTTCATCTTGGTCCGCCGAGGCCTGTCTGTTTATTATGTGGTACCGCTGGGATCACTTTGTTAGTGTACATAACGGCATTTAGCAGACGCTTTTATCCAAAGCGACTTACATATCATCATACCGTTGGCGGAGGCAGCCATGCAAGGTGCAAACCCGCTCCATTCTCTCTCTCTCAGCAAAATTAAAATGGCTATGGTGATCCCATTATACAAAGCAGGAGACAAACATATTTTTACCAATTACAGGCCAGTTTCCGTACTTTCCCAGTTTTCTAAAATACTTGAAAAACTCTTCATTGCATCAGTTGTTGATGGACAGTCAGTATGGCTATAGAACAACAAGTATGCAGTGGTTGTTTTGATAGATTTGAAGAAAGCTTTTGATACAATTGATCATGACATTATGCTACAAACGATGGAACAGTATGGTGTTAGAGGGGTGGGGCTTCATTGGTTAAAAAGCTACATTGAAAACAGACAACAGTTCATACAGATGGGTGATTATAGGTCAACTCATTCAGATATTACCTGTGGTGTACTACAGGGGTAAAAATTAGGAACAAAATAATGTATTTTGTATATTAATGACATAAGTAATGTAGTATCTAGTACTTTGAAAATCATTGTTCTGGGGAGAATCTGCAGCAGCTGTTGGAGGTTGGAGAATTGGGTAAACTGAAATTGTGGTTACACAAAAGCAAATTATCACTAAATCGAAAAAAATTAAAAAAATTAAATAAGTAATTCCCAAAACAAATGTGTTTGGGAAACAAAAAATACATTTCAACACACAGGTTGATGTGATGAGTGACGAATTATGTTACAAAGAGTTTATGAAATCTTTTTTGGGGAGTGATAATAGACCACAATTTCAGCTATATTGGTGTTTTAGGTAAAATAAGGCACATTCGGAACCACAAAACATTGTACACTTTGTACTGTTCTCTTATATTGCCACATCTGATTTATTGTGTGGAGGTGTGGGGAAACACCTACAGAAGCACCCTACAAACAATATGCAAACTTCAAAAAAAGCAATAAGGATAATATTTAATGTAGGTTATCGTGAGCACACTAATGCACTGTTTTTAAAGTCATATGCTCTGAAATTCATACTTTCTGGCAATATAAAAAAAGATTTGTTGGATAGAGAGGAGAAATATTATTTAAGAGGGAAATTCTATTTAAAACAGCCCTGTGTTCACACTACTCTTAAGGCATGTTTATTACTGTTTGAGGGGTGACTCTGAAATACAAAAGAGCGATACTTGAAAAGTACAGTAAAGAGGAGGGTAACTCATTAATTGTAGATGTTGAAATTGATGACTTGTCTTATATTCATTTGTTTAGGTTTTTGTTCTAGTCAGCGTATACTTTTTTATTTACTAAATACTAAATATACTGGATGGACAGTAGTGAAATGGTTGTACATGAACTTATTATTTATTAACTGCAATGATTGTATATTAACTTGATCGATTGGTTGATCGTCAAGTGATTTAGTTTGAAGGTGTGCTTGGTTATGTATCTCAGGATTAATGATAGTGTTTGATATATCGATAGATGACTTGTTGTTAAATTTGTAATAAGGGGTAGAACCTGACAAACATCTTGCTTCTTCCTACAAGATACTTTTTTTGTTTTTGTATTAAATGTATTGTTATTGTTTTCATTTTATATTGTTCGAAATAAACTATTCATTCATTCATACTTCGGCTATATGCCTTCCTTGAGACACATTCTGTTCCTATTGTGGCAGAGAGGTATAGCAACTGATGTAATAAAATGTCGCTCTGAATGTGTCGAACATGTAATAAAACGTAATGTAACAAAATACATCACATTAACCAGTGACTTACTTCAAAAGGGGTGTAACATATATTTACTCATGAGGTAATATTCATATTGACTAATAACTCAGTTATTAGTTTCTTATTCTTAGGAGTCATCACATTATTAGTCAATATTAGTATGACATCATCAGATAAAAATATGACACACCTCTTATGAAGTAATAATCAACAGATAATATAATAGAATGTCATTACATTATCTGGCAATTTATTACATTAACAGGTTTTATTTCATTTCCAACACATATAGAGGTACATTTTACTACATTTTGACATAGGGGTGGGCGATATGATATTAGACCGTGAAAGTGAAACTGCACATTCTATCAGTTGCACTCATATTTTTTGGACGTCGGTGATATGGAACTGGTTTGGGTTTTCCAAAACCGACACAGTGAAAAACAATGTTAATTGCAAAGTTTGCAAAGAATAAGTTCGCACATCGGATGGCAACACAACAAACCTTTTTAATCACCTCAAGAGAAAGCACCAGAGAGCACGCAGAAAGCCAAACAAGCAGGCGATCTCACGTGAGTGTTTCACACAGCTAGAGGCTAGCGGTACTAAACCAATGGTCTTTTATTCTTTTTCTTTAAAGTTTTGTTTCCTTGAAGGGCAATATTTTATTACATTGGGGTATTCGTTTGATTGCACTGTTCATTAACTTGCAAAATAGTCTTAAAAACCAACATGGACAAGAATCGTGATCATATCATGGATCGTGATCAAACATGAAAGAAAATCATGATATGATATTTTTGCCCCATCGCCCACCCATATTTTGACATGTCACTACAATATCTGGTAATTACTCTACACCCTCAATAATGTGTCTGCATTACGCACACTGGATATCACATTTGAATAGGCATCACAATGGGTAGTACATGGCTATACTAGTGTTTGTTATAGCTAACTCACCGGCACTGCTAGCGGACCTGTTTATGGCTGTTAGCATTACAGAGCTACTATTCCCTAACATTTTATAGTCTTGGCAGCAAAGCCAAATATGTAAAAGTTGACATGGTAGTGTAATAATATTGATCCCTGTAGGGAAAGGGGGCAACAGTAGCTCAGGAGGTAGTTCCCGCCCTGCAACCGCAAGGTCGGCGGTTCGAGTCCAGCTCCTCCCGGGGATAAATCTGTCGTAGTGTCCTTGAGCAAGACACCTAACCCCAAAACTGCTCCCCGGGCGCTGTACTGTACATGGCAGCCCTCTGCTCCAGCCCCCCTAGCATGTGTGTGTTTGTGCAATCACTTGTGTGTATCTGGGGGAATCCGTGATGGGTTAAATGCAGATAAATAATTTCACTAGGTGTGCGGTGCTCTGCATGGGTGTGACAATAAAGTATAAATAAATTAAAAAAAATTAGAAAGACAATCTCTCTAACAGCTAGGAAACCCTGCTGCCCAAAATGATAAACAACAAAAAGATTTTAAGATATGGCTCACCAACTATCTAAAAATCTGTGCTGTGGATGGGAATTTGAGTGGAGAACGAGGAGAACGCTAGCGGATTTTCACAGCTTATCGCTGCCTTGCCGTTCGTATCTATATGGCGTAAACACACTTTCACCTACTGACTATGACCCTATGCCCATAACAAAGTGGTGCTCTTGTCATGGGAAAGGGGATGGAGGGTGTGGGTGGAGTAGTGTAGAGGTTAATGACCGCTTAGCATGGGCGCAACAATCTCTTATCAGTGCTGAGGTCATAGGTAAGTGTCCATAAAAATAGTCACAGTTGGATATGGACAACTTGGCCAGAAATAACCACAGTCACAGGTATGCGTGTACACCAAGGTGTTCATGTGGGAGTGTGTTCGAGGTCAGATTAACGTTTAAGAAGTAATTCTAATCAGAAGAGACAAGAACGTTTAAGAAGTAATTCTAATCAGAAGAGACAAGAACACGTTATTGTAAACTATAAACCTCCCACATAATTCACAGGGCTCTTGCACATTTCCCGTTACGATATTCCAGACTTTTTGCAGGCCTAAACTTCCATTTCACAGGAGCTATCAATATTGCAGCAAACATATCAGTTTACATATGTTGAGGACCAGAAATTTGAAGAATTCATGTTAAAGAAAAAAGGTACAGTAAAACATTAACTGAATGACCATGTTACTCAATAGCACATAATTTACTGAGGCACCATGTTTAAACTTGATAAGTGCATAGGGATCAAACTTTTGGTTGACCCTGAGCCCAATCAAATCAAACGATTTGTTGTCTATAGCTGGATCCTTGGACAACCAACTCCCATATTTAGAGAGGGAACTTGAAATTAACTTAGGGCTGTGGGAATTTGCAAGTCTGCCTGCGTGTAACTTGAAAGACTCTGCTGAGGTGTCTCAAAGTGGGCATGAAAGAACCTGGTCCACTCCCACACTGGGTTTCCATGGTGACACCAGTCCTCTAAGGAAACCAAGCTTGAAAAACATTAGGGTAAAGCCCTCATCATTCATTACCCCCAGACGCCATCTCTAATTACCCTCATAGGAAATAATGAGCGAGAGAGCGAGCGCGAGACATTGTGGGAGAGGTGTTGTACACACAACACACAAAAGTAAAAAAAAGCCCACAAAAGTGTCTGTTTTACCACTAGCATTGACAAAGACTTTGCTGCACCTTTGTTAACAAAGTGCTTTGGGGAAGAAGAAAATCTGCCTCAGATATGTTAAGAAAGCGGTATGGCTCAATGATTCTCTGTGTGTGTGTATCTTGTCTTTGAGAGAAAGCCAGGTGTGCAGCTAGAAAACATCCATCTGATGACCAGGCAGACTCAGGACTCAGACTCCATAAATCACGTCACCTTTCACAAATTCTCAAACAGCAGCAGTCAGAAATGCACACAGCAGCAAAAACAAAGGCATGTTTAAAAGAAAATAATTTAACCTATTAAACCCACTACTGACCCCTATCTGCCTCTGTACACCCACCTAGCTCTCACACCAGCCATTCACAGAGCGCTTATAATGCTGCAATCTGGGAAACTGAGATTATATGGAGGGAGACAGCGAGAGACAAAGAGAGAGAGCGGCACGGTGGCTCAGTGGTTAGCACTGTCGCCTCACAGCAAGAAGGTCCTGGGTTCAAATCTCCCCTGGACCTTTCTGTGTGGAGTTTGCATGTTCTCCCCGTGTTCGTGTGGGTTTCCCCCGGGTGCTCCGGTTTCCTCCCACAGTTCAAAGACATGCAAATAGATGTGCTTGTGTGTAGTGTAGTATAGTATATGATGTGATGTACTATGTATATGATGCATGCAATGTAAAGCCCTTTGAGACATGCTTGTATAAAAGGGCTATATAAATAAAACATGATTGATTGATAGAGAGAGACTGCCTGTTTTGATGCAGAGGCTTAAGTGCAGGAGAAATCTATACAGTCCCATAAAACATCAGCACAGGAGGACAGTAGCTTATTACCACGGTCAGTTCACACAGAAACACTTATAAGTGAGGCTTGGAGATCCTCTTTCCTGCACACAGGTATTATAATAATATAAGCAATTCTGAAAAACTAAAAACTATAAAAAGAGATATAAAAGATATAGTATAATCTCTGGCAGCAGTCATGACTCTTTACATGAGCCAGGGTTTCCACTGTGGTCATGATGCTAAATTCTATGACTCTTCCATGACTAAGTTGGGGCGCTTGCATGACCTAAAAATGTTATTCCTTCCTGGTTTGTTCAAGTTTTTAAGGGTTACTGTCTGGTTTACAGTTGGGCTTGCAGTGGAGAAAAACTGCTTAAAACCACCATCTAATGCAACAAATGTGTGAAACTATTTTGAAAATAAAATTACATTCTGGTATATTCCCGTGAAGTGACCCATTTGTAAAATTAGCTGATGTTCCCTGACTTCCCCAGAGAAATCGAAATCCCAAACTTCCCCTGTCTGGAATACACCTGCCAAAAATCAACGATATTCCAGACATTCCATGAGGAGTGGGAACCCTGATTAACAAATACTCCACTGATTGCAAAACTACGACAACAAAAACATCATTCTAGGTGGCACGCTAGTCTTGCCGAATTGCCTGTCTGCATCACCCAATGAGCACCAAAATGCTCACAGCCCCGCAGTCTTTCCTTAATCAACAGGCAGATTAATCCTCTTGTTGACTCTGCACCTGTACTATCAATCAATCAATCTTTATTTATATAGCCCTTTTATACAAGTATGTCTCAAAGGGCTTTACATTGCACCATATACATAGTACATCACACCATGCACCACACTACACACAAACACATATATTTGCATGTCTGACTGTGGGAGGAAACCGGAGCACCCGGAGGAAGCCCACGCGAACACGGGGAGAACATGCAAACTCCACACAGAAAGGTCCAGGCGAGATTTGAACCCAGGACCTTCTTGCTGTGAGGCGACAGTGCTAACCACTGCGCCACCGTGCGCCCTACTAGTGTGGACCTCTCTCTACTAAGCTGAGCTCCATCTACACTGTTGAAACGGAGAATGTGCACACTTTGTCACATGAACAGCTGTGCACGTAACTGGGTTGGGTGCCTCCCTGTCCATCCTCGGGCTGCAGAGCTGCAGACCGTGCGAGGGAAGCTGCTTGCGTCGATGGCTGATGAGTCCCCAAGGTGGGGTGGGAGTAGTGCATCCTCTGACTCTCCAATTACAGACTTAATGAGTCCTTAGCCTTAGTCCAAGTGGGTGGAGAACCCTCCAGAGAGGGGCCAGCAAGCCAGGGTTCATAAATCACCTTTTACTTTGTCCCCCATCCCCCACCACACACACACACAAAACAGCTCGTCGGGTGGCGGGTGCACAGGGAGTGCTACATGCTCAAGATGACCACTCCCTGATGACTAATGCTTAAGGCTGGATGCCGCCCTCTCTGATCTACCCTGTCAAGACAATGCAATGGAGGACCACAGTAATCTTAAATTGAGTCCTACAGATAAACTAATCCTGGCCCACCCTCGTCACTTCCACCAGTGGACTGGGATTATCAACCGGGATGTAGAGAATGGGAGCAGGGGAACAAGGAAGCAAGGCACACGTTTATGTTTTGAGTAAGAGCGCAGATCTGAGACCAGTTTAACTCTTAACTACAGAATATCGGACAGTGAATGTATACATGTGGAGATACGTGTACAGTCTGCTTTCTATCGTACGTTTGCACCATCCTTTTGAAGTCTATTGCAGTCCTGTACCACGCTTATCAGTGTCCCACCAAGATAAATTCCTGTGCATTTATTATTCTTGGGAATTTAAGTGATTCTGAATTTCTTAAATTATATTAAGGCTGATTAAACATGACTAGCAATAAATATGTGCTGATATTCTTAGAAGGCCCACAACTCCAATCCTGGAGTCAGTTTTAAAGATGATGCTGCTGCACATACAGCTTAACTGGGAGAGAAAAAAACCACGAAACAATTTCACATC
Source organism: Acanthochaenus luetkenii (assembly GCA_900312575.1). Classification (NCBI taxonomy): domain Eukaryota; kingdom Metazoa; phylum Chordata; class Actinopteri; order Beryciformes; family Stephanoberycidae; genus Acanthochaenus; species Acanthochaenus luetkenii. Next base: position 19,621 of record OMOT01044102.1, read on the forward strand.
CAAGTACTTGCACACTGACGGCAGCATACGGTGTGTCAAATACAAAAGCAACACTGGTTTGACATTTTTATTCATTAGAAGGGGATTGGCATCCAGTCTACAGAGCATTTTCTGTAAATACATCAACACGCCATTGTGTGTATGAAATGGCAGACCTGAAGCCAAAGTCAAAGTGCACTGTACAATACCAGTTGGTTTATGCTACTGAAAAACGCATTAGCTACCCTTTCTGAGGTCCACACAGAAAAAAAACCAAGGCAAGAATTAAATAAAAACACAATGACAGAGTGAGTATGATCAAATGTGAAGACAATTAACAAAACCCTCTACCGCTTTAATCCCAGGTGTGTCCTAGTGACTTATATATTAGGTATAAAAGTTGGCAGGGGATTTTCCTAGAGGGAACTTGCGTTATCAGTGGGTGGATTAAAAAAAACTGTCCCAACCTGCTCCCTAGACACAAGTGAACACTGCTACTGTGAGTCACATGAACAGGGACTTGAAGTATGGAGTCTCAAAGTCTGTGTGCAAAAGTTATAATTCCATTAAAGAACTGTGATGCGACTCCATGGTAACACGATTCCTCTCCTAAAGGACATCTTTCTCTGGTTTGTTTGGGAAGACGTGGTAATGAGGGAACTGTATTATAGAGCGAGGAGGGAAAGCAGCATCCAAAGGAACAGTGTTGTCACAATACCAAAATTTAAGCCAGAGAATCAGTCTTTTTTCTAAAACTATACCGTGGCAATAAACTACTAAAACTAGATTAAATAGCATTTTAAATGCAGTAACTATACTAGACTTACTTACATTATACTATATTTATATTTCATAATGTGACATGTATTTCATTAGCATGAGGGACTAGGGGTGTTAACGATTAGTCGTTGATCGATTAACAACCTTTAATAATTTGGTCGATGAACATTTCAAACGTAACGATCAAATTGAACTATCTTAACCGTCTCATCTTAATTGTGTCAACCGGAGCTGTTGGTGAAATGCAATCATTAAGTTAAACACAAGAGGGCGCGGCGCGCGCACTGCAATTAGGAAACGGAAGAAGACGAAGCGAACCATGTGACCGACAACAGGGGGGTCGGGGGTCACAGGCAGTGCTGCAGTCCAGGAAGCAAGGCCTCAGCCTGTGAGACGCGAAGCTAATGATGCTACTTCTGCGCGACCACTAAATTACGTCACCCGCACCAACAACATGGAAACAGAAGTGGACAACTTTCTGAAGGACATTCCACCACCGCTAAATGTCAGTCCCACAGATTGGAGGAAAGTCCATGGAGGAAGATTCCCGAAGCTGGCAAAGTTAGCGCGAAGCTACTTCTGCTGCCTGATCATGTAAATATGCTTGTATTCTTATTAAGGCTCATCTTATTTTTTGTAACGTTATGTCATAGACGAACTTGTTAGTCACTGATTCGCCTCGGAAGAGTGAGTGAAATTTCCAGAGAATTATTAAAATATCACTTAAACAAAACAGCGTTCATAATTATGTTTGTGTTATGCATGAAACAGGTGTATTTATCTAATGTTTCAATAAAGCTTTGATTGAGAAAAAAATATGCATTTTGTAATTTCTAATTAATGCAATATTAATAAGAAATGTTTTGTTGCATAGTTATCGATTGATCGATTAGTCGTTCTTTAACTTTGGCGACTATCGATCAAGGAAATTCCCTAGAATTTACAACCCTATGAGGGACAGACCTAGTTTATTTGGCTGTATAGCATAGCTGCATGGTAAAGTTAAACAACTTAGTGTTACTATTGAATGTCTATGGGATGACAGCGTTTGGAAGGATTTAGGCTCAAGGTGTTCTGGTGGCTCAGCGGGCTGTGGTGGATACCATGTACTCGGAACATTAGAGTTTTGAATTTGACTCATGAGCCTTGTCATATGCCCCCCACCCCACCACCATCGTATACGTACAAAGCAGAAATGACACAAATTAATCTTCAAAAAACATTACGATTAACCATTAGGTGAAAAGTGAGAGGTGATGACCACTGTATTATCCTTACCTGTAGTGTACGTGTGTGACTGTAGGAGGCCTGTAGCCAAAGATCCAGGTCTGGATGTCCATAGGCCTTGCTTTGGGGTAGGCTATGGTCACATCCACCACCCACTGCAGACCTTTATGCTTACTACCTGTCATGGGAGAAAGACCAATGCAGTTTGAATTACGAAGATCAGAGACCGAATCACCCTTTTTGTTATTGCGCGAACAACCTGATTGGTCCACACCCACTCCTGAACCAATGACAAACATTGTGATTCGGTCTCGGAAGCTACCTACTGGATCTTCTTCCTAATTAAAATAGTAAAATCAACACGAAGGTGACATTTTTATAAATGTTTTATTTTATTTCATACATTGGCAGAATCCATTTTGTTTGCGTTCGTTTGTGTGCTAAAAGTGTGACTTGAGACCTGTTTCTCCGTGCAATGCAAGTCTATGGGGAGATAAATAAACCCTATCTTGGATTACCAAGTTTTAATCAACGGAGCAACTATTGAAGATACAGTATCTCGCCAATATCTGGAGTTACATCGTGGCAAAATAACTACACAACCCAAACCTCTACCCAAGTTTTATGATGCTCTTGATGATTTTCATTAAACTTTCATTAAACCCCTTAAGCCCGACGGGGTTAAAAGTAGAAGTCTTGGGGGTTAAAAGTAAAAGTCTTCCCCCTACGACGGAAGTAGGGAAAACACTCGCCTCCGGTTCCCATAGAGCAGCACACTTCAGCTCTTGTGAAAGTAGGCAGGGAGACAGAGAGCAAGAGAAGCGAGAGAAAGAAATAGCGATAGAGGCGCCGCCGCTGCAGGCTGGGAACGTTAGGCGGTGCACTTGCGGGACATGCCAGGAGATGAGAGGGAGGACGACAGCATTTTCTGCCAGGAATGGGGGACTGTATATGCAATTCTGTTTACTTAATAACATGTGTTTCTTCCAAAATTCAAACACTAGATAGGGGAGGCAGCAAAAATAAAAGCTGAGGAGGGGGCTGTTGGCTAGCTCACCAGACAAGCATTTACACCCATATAACAGTGACTGGATAGGCATCCTTGACAATGACGAATATGGCTAACAGCACAGCTATCCCCTATGAGGGTAACCGGATCCGGATCTCAGCCCCAATGTGCTGAAAGGCAGCCATCGTCTCCTGCGAGCAGCCGGCACAAAGAACCGGGCCCTGTGCCAAACTATCACTGCTGCCCTGCATGCTGTGACAAATAATACTGTAATAACAGCCGTGGTCATTTAAAACAACATCAGAGGAGCCCTGGCCCTCTGTAAACAGTTAAAGAGGAAGGAAACACACTGGCAGATGTCTTGCTCTTGATCAGGCCACCCTACAGGCCAATCACAATGCTAGAAGAATACTACTGTCCCTCCTATTGACTGAGCTGTGGGTCATGAGGACCTTCAATCCAACCCTAAAGGACACTCTGCCCTGAACTTTGCTCACCTGTAAATACTGTTTTATAAACATATACGCAAGACTTGTCAGTCTTTTTTAGTTGCTATTGCACACAGAGCATTTCTGCAGGCTGTGAACTACTCTGGCTACCAGTGACCCACATGCTTAAAGAGTCTGGGCTGCACAGTGTTTGTATTTACCCCGGGTGACATCGCATGGCTGATACACAGAGGCACACGCATTTACATCAAATCCCAATTCCTCCGAGTGGTCCATTTGTCTCTGTGTGAGTCAGCAAGCTCTGGGCACCTCTGCAGAGCATCAGAGAGGGTCAGAGAGACAGTGCTGTGCCTTTGATCAGCCAAGGACATGCATGCATACGCACCCACCCACACAGAACGGTGAGGGACATAGCACTCTTGTGGGTGGGTGTTTTTTCTCCCCACTCTCCCTCTGTTTTAATGCCATTAGCTAGATTTAAATGTAAGGACAAGTCCTACTGCACCAACCAGCTTTTCCTTCTCCTGAGCAGCTAGGATAGAGAAAAGGGAGACAGAGGGAGATGAAGAAAGAGGAAGACCATGGACATGAACAATAAAAAGCAGGGGAAAGGGTAATCTCCCATTAGACATGAATGAGACTGACATGTTCAAAACCCATCATTGTCTTAGGATATAAGCAGAACCTCTGCAATAATCGTGTAAATAAAAGTGACACGGATGAAATGGCTTATGCCTTTGTGCTAAATTAGCACAAAACCCAAACAAAAAACCTGCACATACAGCAAATAATTATTTTGCGACAGCCGATGAAGTGAACATTTTCATTTGGCCTGACACAGAGGGATAAACAGAGCATTTTGCTAGCTCATGGCAGTTAGTGCTGAGGCTGAAGGATGCAGAGCTGTGTTAGCAAACTTGTGGAAGACTAAAGTCCCTAAGCCACATTCTCAATAGTGCTGGCCCAAACACTGTTCAAATTACGATTAACACAGCACTCCATTAAAATGGATTTTGAGGTAAAGCCAGGAAACTCCACTGTGTGAAAAAATAAAAAAATAAACACGTTTGAATTGTGTTTGTGCATGGGCACAGGGGACTTACTGCACATGGCTGTGTTAAGGCTGTGGATTTCTGCACCTGGTAGTGTGAAAAACATGCAAACTTTTGTTTCTTTAATTCAGCTTAAGAAAAAGAATGAGAAAAAGAGTAGGAAGAGAAAATGAAAATACATTAAATATTCAGAGGCTGCTAATTGCAGCGATGGACAAGCTCATTGGCTTTATTTGGGGCTAGTCTCTAGACAGAATAAATGACTTCTACAAATCGCCACTGGGGTTAAAAGGACCTTCATGCAATTTCTGGCACCTCTGTGCATGTCTCCCCTTTTCCCTCCTCGCAATCTCCTCGCCTTTCATTTAAAACAGGACTCCCAGAGGACACTGACAAAGACGTGATGATTTAATGCTTCAGGTTTGAAACATGCTCCATCCCAGGCCTGCTAGCCAACACAAAATCCCATTTGATGAAGAACTGTACAACCAGTCTATTATTAGAACCAGTGCAGCAGGAGTGTGAGGTAAGACATAAAACTTGCATGTTCTACCAGACTTCCCCAGAAAAGAGCATTCTACTTTTTGAGACCAGAAACCTTAGCAAAAAACAAACAAACACCACCTAACTCGATTTCTGTGTTTGTACATGGTACTTTAGAAGTAAATCAAACGTCATTACGCAAGGCCTTACGAAACCCATTCAAAATCCATGAAAACAGTTCAAATTCATGGTTGTCAATTGGAAAAATCTGTCTTGTTTTGACAAATTCCTGGTAAGTCAACAAGGTTTTCATCAGACACCAGTGAAATACGCAAAGAGAGTATCAGCTGGCATTCTGACATGGGCAGCATGCAGTTTTCTGTCAGTGTAAGAAGTGACGTGACCCAGGGGAGATGTACTAAGGATGGAGAACCCAAAAAGGAAGCTTTCTGGGCTGACCTGTGCCTTGTTTAAGGTTATTCTTTGACTTTATCCTAAATTTCACTGTGCAATGATTTAAAAGACATTTTTGTATAAATGAAAAATGTTGTCTTTATGCTTTTGCAAATGATGAAACTTCATTTTAGCTTTTAAGATATTAGAAAAAAATAGGAAAATCTCAATGTAAACTGACTGAATGTTAAATTATGTTGGCTTACATTTTTTGCCTTGGATTTGGTAGAGTACAAACTTTTCTATATAAGGCCAGAACTTTGGGGAAATTGATACGAGGACAGGGGAGGTGGGGAGGGCTCGCAGGTTGATGTCCTCCTCATTCATTAGGTGACAGCCGTTAAAGAGTATGTGTGGAGGTGAGGATTGTGAACAGCAATAAGTGGCTTCAGAGCATTAAAAGGTAATGACAAGGGCTGTCCATAATTAATTGACTATTTGGTTGCTATGGCTTTTTTTGACAAATACTTTTTTGATTAGTTGGGTTTTGTTTATTATTTTAAGGGGCTACATGTAGCATTTTAACATCAGTAAATCATTACCTTATTTTGAGACATTAGTATAATTACCGTAAACAAACAAGACCATCACCAAGATGATTGGCAGTCTCTATTGGCCTCTACACTGCATTTTACATTATGTGCCACTGGGTTGGATTTAACGGGAAATCGGCACAAAGGGATTTTGCTTTACAGCACAAAACAGGAAGAAAGCGCTGTTCTAGTGCAAAATAAGTGAAAACTTTCAGAGATTCTCGCGATGGCAGATTGTTCCACAGTGAAAAGCTGATGGAAAAAAATCACTTCCAATAAGTTTATCCTCTTCAGTAAAGCTAGAGAAAATCATTGACTGAAGAAGCAAATATTCTCTTTGTGACAAGAAGCAACAGGCTGCTCTGCAATAAGTTGCACATATTTCCACTCTGGGGCAGCCAGTAGGTTTGTCTCTAAACTAGTGAGATTTCAAGGCTTAAAATCGATATAAGAACAGTCAAATAACTTGGCAAAAATATGCATTAGGTGAGTGTATATACTGTGGCAGATGGAGGGAGTTTACGAGGGGAAAGGTGAAAGAGGGGCGGTGCGTGCCGTTTCCTGCAGGGGCGCTAGAGCCCAGAAACGGACGTCAGACACAATCAGCGCCAGATGAAAGGCAGCTGAGGCGATTGGGGAAGGCAGGCAAGGCCAATCAAAGCACAGGGCGGCAGGGTTTAAAAAGAGGGGGAGAGCAGAGGAAAGTGTGCGACCCATGGGGAAAGTGAGAGGAGGAAAGAGAGTGTGTGAGGAGATTGCTGGAAGCGTGGATGACAGACTGTACGAGGACCCTGTTTGGTAACGACCCCCATCTGTCTGAGAACCCTTCTCCTGCTTTGACACCCGGATTGTACAAGAGCCTACCCTGTGTACAGACCCCTGGACTGGACAACAACAACCCCTTCAGTGACACTGCCCGTAACCGACTAACCCATTTCCTCCCCGAGACAGTGAATAAAGTGCTGTGCTCTTGTCATTCTGTGTGTGGACAGCATTTCAGTTATCGCCGGTTACGTGGACACTCATTCCACCCCCGAGTGTGCCACAATACTTAGTTGTTTTGTAAAATGTTGACCGCGGCGGATGTGCCGTTTTGCACTTAAGAAAAGATAGTGGCTCCTTACCGACCGTGGAGAAAAAAACAAAAGAATATCGTTAATGGCTCTGTGATTACAATACCGACCAAGATAACTCTTTCCTCTTTGCTTTAATTGTATTATTTATATTGTCCACTATTACCTGTAATTACTATTACCTGTGTTTTATTATCTTTCCCTATTTCTGGAATTGTTCTGCCAATTGCTGCTCTGACACCTGAATTTCCCCTAGGGGATCAATAAAGTGCAATCTAATCTAATCTGGCCAAAATCAACCCAAACAACCCGACATGAAAGAACAAATCATTGCGCACATATCGTCATTTCCTCTCATTAGTTCTGACTAGGGATGCCCCCGAAACCTGGTTCTAAACGGGAACCTGTTCTAAATTAGTAAAAATCGTATTGATAATATCCGACATTATCGGTTCTGCTATCAGTAGGTGCTCGAGAAATTATGGAGTGAGATTTATATTGTTGCAAATGTGTTTTTCGCTTTCTCCATCTCTCTGTCTCCCTCTCTTTCTGCGTGAGGGGCTGTGCTGTGCTGTGCTCTTACACACAAACTCACTCACACACATACATAGCATAGGCGGAAATCCCAGGGGGGACGTAAAAGACATGACCCCCCCAATCCTGGGAGAAATGTTATTTGTCCCCCCCCCCAATATATCACTGTAAACATAACTATGTAATTTAAATCATATTAATAATACGCAATGGCAGCACTTGTGATGATTAACAGCGCTTTGTCCCCCCCTCACAATGGTTTGGTCCGGATCTAAGATCCAAATAAACGGTGCATTCTAAAACTTTGCGCATGTGATTTACCAAGAATAAATGCGTAAATGAAAACGGGGGCAAATGTGGTGGAGACAGCAGTATGAGGGTTTGGGTGTTTAATGGTTTGCACCATGGAGAGTTTGGATGGGCAACAGAACTGCAACATGAATTAGAGGTGTTAGTGGAAGAGGATTTGCTCTCAGTGTTCCATCTCTAACCACATCCACTGCAGGTAAGCCGTATGAGCCATAGATATGGAGTTAGCTAGGCTAATAACAAATTATTATGAATAGGCTAATAAATACAATATGTAATTGTTTAGCTACAAATATATTTGAAAGATTTGGCAACTTTTTGTAGATAGTCAGGCGGAGGCTGCAGCCACCATGTCCCAGCACCACCCCTCCTCCCTCTACAAGCGCCGGTCCCAGCAGAGGCTTAACCTCTTCCACCCTAGGGTTCTGGGAGGGTATGCTCACCTGAATGAACGTACCCAAACTAAAACAAGAATAGCTCCACATCTATCAGGTCTATATGCATGACCTTGACATCTATGGACAGACAATAACTTATAGAATATACCTTCTGACTGTTAGTATGCCAGAGTAAACGTAGATCAACCAAAGGAGAAATTTTGATTTTTATCCTCGCCTAAAGTGTTTTCTAAATTAAACTGTGGATAACACCATGATAGCAATGATCCCATGTAGAAAGATGCCACTGAATCTATTCAGTAACTCCTTGACTACAACTGTACCAAAGCACATTGAAATACAACAAAGCATATAGGTTCTACAGAGGTTTTAGTGATGATAGTACCAGGCGGACTCTCCATTTTGGCCATTTGGATACCCAAGGTACCCAAGTGTGCCAAATGGGTTTTTTACCTCTTGGAAGGGAATCTGGCTGCAAAATACTACTAATTCCACTACATGAGAATATGTGCACACAAT
>OMOT01044153.1:5347-16612 GCA_900312575.1 Acanthochaenus luetkenii
CAATGCACAACCAGCATTTAAAAATGTATCCACTTAGGAGAGTCTTAGAAAAGCTCAGTTTTCAGAGACGAAAGCGCTGTTGTAGTGTGGACAGAACGACGAAACTGAGAAAAAAAAACACATTTTCAGATTTCTCTGGATTAGTGTGGATTTATAATCTCCAAGAAGTGAGAAAGCAGTCATGAAGGGGCTTTAGTTTAATGGACTTTACCGTTTACAATGTCCAGAGGTTTTACAAGACTGTTTTTCAACATGTTCCAAAAAAAACAACTGATTTCTTGTTCTATTTTCAAAGGCAATTCAGAGACTTTCAATTTCTAATTGTTGGTTTACTTTTACGTATTAATTAATTAAAATATGGTTTTGGTCTATTTTGGTAGTTTCTCTTCTGATACACTGTTGTAGTGTGTTGGTGTAAAAAGTACACTAATGTAACTTATTTGGGGTAAATTCTTAATGTAAACATTAATATTTTTTATAATGCACCAGGTTAGAGGGTTCCTTGTACAATTTACAGCATTAGTTTTCTGAGAATCTCTTTGATATACAAGCAAAATTGGTATTGTAACGGAAACATCCCTAACTGAATCGAATCAAACTGGAACCGTGTGAATCGGATCGATCGCGAAATCATTGGCGATACCCAGCCCTACTATCCTGCACATTTCATATGTTTATGGGAGTAATCCTTCAGCATAGAAATGGCTACCAAATAACAGAATATTAAAACAATGCCAAGTAACTAAGGTTTGAGGTATTACGCACGTCATGACAAGTCTTTAGGTTCTACCCAAAATCATATTTCCATTAAGTAGAGTTCTTCACAATTAAATTTGAAAAAGGCAAGTGTGCAGCTATTCTATCCGCATACTGATACAAGAAACATTTAAAGAAAGCAAAGATCATCACATTTTGATATGCTAGCAAACAAAGATTGATTGTTAACTCCACAATGCAACTGAAAAGGTAAAGATGAGGAAAATATTATCTTTTGTAATTAGATCTATTGCACACTACTGAACTTACTGCGTCCTCCGTTGCCATCTCTCCGTGGTCCACGGGCATGCTCAATAATCACACGCTCTCCAAACAACTCTTTCCCGTTCAGTTCGTACACAGCATCATCAGCATCCCGTATGTCCTCAAATTCTACAAAGCCATACCTGCAGGTGAACAATAAACATGACAGTTCAGACATGTAGTATACACTTTCAGCACAGATCTAGTGTGCAAGCTAGGGGTGTTAACGATTAGTCGTTGATCGATTAACAATTGTTAATAATTTGGTCGATTAACATTTCAAACGTAACGATCAAATTTAACTATTTGAGATCTCATCTTAATTGTGTCAAAGGGAGTTGTTGGTGAAATGCAATCATTAAGTTAAACACAAGAGGGCGCGGGCACTACACATAAGACGACGAAGCGAACCATGTGACTGACAACAGGGGGGTCGGAGGTCACAGGCAGTGCTGCAGTCCAGGAGGGCTTCAGCCTGTGAGACGCGATGCTAATGCTACTGGACGACCACTAACTTACTTCACCCGCACCAACTATATGGAAACAGAAGTGGACAACTTTCTGAAGGACATTCAACCACCGCTAAATATCAGTCCCACAGATTGGCGGAAAGTCCACGGAGGAAGATTCCCAAAGCTGGCAAAGTTAGAGCGAAGCTACTTCTGCTGCCTGGGACGTATAGGCCTCACCGGAACGTGTATTTTCAGCAGCTGGACTCACTGTAAACCGACACACGACTCACCCCATATCAAGTAAATATGCTTGTATCGTTAAATAAAAATCAACAGGCTTGGATAGTTACTGCACTTATGTAGCCTGAGCTGTCGTAGTTTGTCGCAGCTTTCTCATTTCAAGAGGGAATTTATTATAGCTGTTTTCAAAAACGTTATTTATCATCTATTTCGTGATCATTTAGCAAATGTAAGTTTCTAATTAAGGCTCATCTTTTTTTTATTTATATGTTATATCAGACGAACGTGTTAGTCACTGATTCGCCTCGGCAGAGTGAGCGAAATTTCCAGAGCCTTATTAAAATATCATACTTAATACAGGGGCGGCAGTAGCTCAGGAGGTAGAGCTCCCGTCCCGCAACCGCAAGGTTGGCGGTTCGAGTCCAGCTCCTCCCGGGGATAAATCTGTCGTAGTGTCCTTGAGCAAGACACCTAACCCCAAAGACACCTGCTCCCCGGGCGCCATAATGGCAGCCCTCTGCTCCGGGCCCCCCTAGCATGTGTGTGTTGTGCAATTACTTGTGTGTATCCGGGGGGGATCCGTGATGGGTTAAATGCAGAGAATAATTTCACTAAGTGTGTGCGGTGCTCTGTGCATGTGTGTGACAATAAAGGATAAATTATTATTATTACACAAAACCGCGTTCATAATTATGTTTGTGTTATGCCATGAAACAGGTGTATTTATCTAATGTTTCAATAAAGCTTTGATTGAGAAAAAAGATATGCATTTTGTGTTTTCTAATAAGCAATATTCATAAGAATTGTTTTAGCTGTATCGTTATCGATTGATCGATTAGTCGTTCATTAACTTTGGCGACTATCGATCAAGGAGATTCCCTAAAATTCGCAACCCTAGTGCAAGCATTTCATTGATCCTGTAAGTCGGTTGTGTAAAGGATAAATAACTAATGGGGTGGAACTAGTGACATTTTATCACGTATGGAAAGAAGAGCGTGCCAAACTCAATTAAAGAATCTGGACATTGTAAGTTGCTTTACTTAATGGCAGAGGTGCATACAGGGTCCAAAATTAACACCCGCCAAGCGCGGGTAGATTTGGGGTTTGTCGCATAAATGAATTGGGGTCACCCGCCAGCTGGCCGGTAAATAATTTGGAAAACATCGCTGTATTTTTTCTGTGCTTAGACCGGCTGAGAATCAGCAGCTGTCACTTTCTATGGCAGTCTGTCCAGAAAGTTCTGCGTAGTTCCGTTGTTAGAGAGATGTGGCGACACATACTGGGCGTGAAACCACCAAAATGAAAACATGACGATAAAGACGAAGAGAAATGTCGGTGTTTTTGAGTTTGAAGTGACAGCTAAGTTACCTGCTTCGAACCGTAGGGAAAACCTCTGGTCATTAACAGGTTGGCTCGTAACTGGTAACATCTAACTTTGTCTGTTATCCGGTTCTTTTCTGGTTATCAGGAGTCAAAAGACATTTCTCTCTTGGGGCAGAGCATTTACCTCTGTGTAAAGAACACAAAGAGTTTACAGTGAGACTAGCTGCTGAAAATACACGTTCCGATGGGACCAACGTCCCAGGCAGCAGAAGTAGCGTTGCGCTAACGTTACCAGCCTCGGGAATCGTCCTCCGTGGACTTTCCACCAATCTGTGGGACTGACATTTAGCGGTGGTGGAATGTCCTTCAGAAAGTTATCCACTTCTGTTTCCGTGTCGTTGGTGCGGGTGAAGTAAGTTAGTGGTCGCGCAGGAGTAGCATCGCGTCTCACAGGCTGAGGCCAGGCTTCCTGGACTGCAGCACTGGCCTGTGACCCCCTCTTGTCAGTCACATGGTTCGCTTCATCTTCTTCTGTGTAAACATGTTTCCTAATTGCAGTGTGCGCGCCCTCTTGTGTTTAACTTAATGATTGCATTTCGGCAACAGCTCCCGTTGACACATTTAAGATGAGACCGCAAATAGTTCAATTTGATCATTACATTTGAAATGGTCATTGATCAAATTATTAACGGTAGTTAATCGATTAACGACTAATCATTAACACCCCTACCAGCAACCGCAAGGTTGAAGGTTTAAGTCCAGCTCCTCCTTGGGAAAAAATCTGTCGTAGTGTCCTTGAGCAAGACACCTAACCCCAATTGCTACCGTTGAGCAGGTTGGTGCCTTTCATGGCTGCCTCCGCCAACTTTGTATGAATGTGTGTGTGAATGGGTGAATGTGAGGCTAATTGTAAAGCTCTTTGGGCATCTGAAAAAGACTGTACAAAGCACTATATATAAATGCAGTCCATTTACCATTTACATTTTAGAACACACTGGGACCAAAACATGGATGGGACAAGGAACCAAACAAAATTATTACCAGCAACCCCTATTACTATTAACAATGACAGGGAAAATACTGATGCAAAACACCTAAAGAAATAAGAAATCCACCCACCGCTTCCTTTAAGCTCCTTTACATAGTTGCTGGGAAACCACCCAGTCTTGCCGTTGAGTGAGCCTTCCCACCAACCACCCTCCTCCTGTTGGCTCACACTAATGATGTCACCCTTAGAGAAGGAGAGCTCGTCCTCATTGGTCTGTTGGAAGGGAAAGCGTGCTTTGACCAGCACCTGGCCACACACACTGCCCTCCGACATGTCCTAGGAAAGAGAGAGGAAAATAATACAATAATACAAACTGAATCTGTGCCTATTGTACCGACATGCAAGAGTACAGCAGGAGTACGTACACACACAAAAATCCAATGACTGGATGCATTGGGAGCTAACACTCACAAATAGAAGAAAATAATTATCAACTGAGATATTTAAATACAAAGTTTTATTCAATGACTGACCAATAAATGTGCTCAAATGAAAAGCGCTAAACATTTCTGATTTACCCCATCATCAGTGCAAAAGATCCATTAAATAGACTGACAACTGGGCCCTCATTCATCAACAGTGCAAAGAAAATGTTCTAAATGTTGTCCTACGAACAAAATGTAGAACCTGTCTAAGTACAAAATAAATCGGTATTTATCAAACAGCCGCAGACAGGTCGTACACACAACAGTAAGTAATCAACGTTGATAAATCCCACACGGTCTAAACTAGCGTGCTCGTGCACATTTGGGTCATTTGCATACTGAAACGCCCCTGATTAACCATATATGGTTACAAAACATCCCTTTAAAAGCCACGTGACTACGGCTTTTTTTTTTTTAATCTCACTGGAATAATGACAGAGAGATAAGAAAAGAAACTAACAGAAATAGAGGTGGACCTGATTGAGTTTTGTTCAGGCTGTTGGTCCTTTTTATTTAATACTACATCACTAAACTGAATGAAGCCCCTTTCTGTTGACATAATGACATTAATTGTGTGATGTGTTTTTATTGCCACGTCGGTTCAGTCTATTGCACCTTTTATATTTTGACATCCAGCGATGCCGTGAGATTGCGGTGGGTTTCCTCTAACAGTCCAAAGACATGAGTTTGTGTGTAGTATGGTATATGATGTCATTAGTATATGTTGTAGTATGTATATGTGGTATGTCTATAGTATATGATGGTGTGTAAGTCGCTTTGGATAAAAGCGTCTGCTAAATGCTGTAATGTAATGTAACGTAACGTAATGAAATAAAATTCCCGCTGGATCTCAGCTTGTTGTAGAATAGTGTAAGGGAACTGGATGTAGTTCAGGCTCAGATAAATTATGGCATCCAACACTGCTGCACAATCCTGCTCACTGGGGGTTGGGAAAAGCCCGATCCATCTCCAATCTCACGCTGGAACGTGCCGGTGGTCCAAAACCCTCAGGGTGGACAGGACGTGGATGAGTGCAGGATTTGGTGTGGTTAGTTTGTCGCTCCAACATCGGAACCAAATCAGGTCATAACTCAAGCAAACTATGTTTTGGCGAGCGGTATCTACTTACAAGCCGCTCTGTGCTTTCAGCAGATAGATCAGCGTCTCTGCAGACGCGCTCGGAGTGCACGATGTGACAAATCTTCAGTAATGAGAGATGATGTTACATTAATTTAGAAACACCTGTCACAGATCTGTCTTTTATAGATGTTCACAACAATTAGCCAGCGCTACATGGCTGTTTCTAAGTTAATTACTTAAGTAAAAATATATATACATCGTAGATGTCTAGATTGTTTGACACATGTGGTTGCATTCACTCGCTACAATGCTTTCCATTTGTAGTTTCCCTGTTCTATCACTGGATGCTGTGCGTACACACAGTCAGACCTGTGCATAAATTTAAGTACATTCTGAAGTACAAGTACAAATTGATAAATTCCACACTTTGCGTAGAAGTGATCGTACGACTGGAGTACGCACAGATCTGTGCGTACGCACGCTTGATGAATGAGGCCCCAGGTGAATCCCCATGACTGGAGCGCTTCCCTTAGACCGTTGGCTATCATTGGTCCTCTGGGAAATAGGACGTCTGTAAACATTGACTACAGTGTCCAGTCTTGTTTGATGAAGTGTAATGTCAATACGGATGCCCCCCGAAACCCGGTTCTAAACGGGAACCGGTGCTAAATTAGTAAAAACAGGAGAATCGATAAGATCCGACGTTGTTGGTTCTGCTATCGGCAAGTACTCTAAATATTATGGAGTGAGATTTATATTGTGGCAAATGTGTTTTTCGAGGAATTAAATGTCCCGAACATAATCTAGTTGCCACTTTCTCTATCTCTCTTTCTGCGCAAGGAGCGGGTACACACACACACAGACGGTACAGTCATAGGAGGAAATGACTGAAAAATCCAAATAAACGGCAGGTAAGCCGTAAGAGCCATAGATACGAAGTTAGTTAGGCTAATAATGAATTATTATCAATAGGCTAATAAATCAAATATAATTGCTTAGCTAATTGTTTAGCTACAAATATGTTTGAAAGACTTGGCAACTTTTTGTAGATTGTCAGCCACCATGTCCCAGCCCACCCCGCCTCCCTCTACCACCGCCGGTCCCTTCACACTAGCTGCTACAGGAAGGATGACGGAGAATAATAAACCAAAAGAGCCGATAAGAGTATCGATAAAGTACCGAACCGATAAGCAGTATCGATAAGAGTAGTAGTATCGATAAAATCCTAACAATACCCACCCCTAATTGTCAAGCTCATGTACGGCTGTGTCGTTCAGTTCGTCCACACACGTTGTTGCAGCATAATGACACACTGCAAAGCTCCTCTTCTATTTTGGCTCGGTAATCTCCATATACGAGTGGTAACCAGTTCGCTGAAGCCCTTCCTCGCAACGGTGAATACCGTCCGGAACCGTGTCTTTGCATCGTAATGGCACTCGTGATTTATTGATGTCTTTGTGATGTTTTATCATACACAGTGCGTCTTACAAAATATTCTTTCAGATGAAGTTCATCATCTTGTCTTGGGTGGGTTGAGGTCTGTTCTGTGTCAGAATCTTGCGGGGAGTTTATTTCCGTATCACGCTCCTCCGTGGTTGTATGTTTTTCCAGTCCACATGTACAGAACGTAAAGCGGGGTCGGGAATGACGTAAAATAGTGACGTAAAGCAAGTCTGAGACTTTTTGTTGCGACAATAGCGATATAGGAAATTATCTACGATAGACATTTTTCTATCGTCCCACGATATATATCGTCATATCGAGCAGCCCTATTTTGCATAGACACATTTGTCATACATTGTTATCGTGATATGAAATTACCCATATCTAGATTGCCCATATCGCACAGCCCTAGCTGTGACCAGAACAAAAGAGAGCAGAGAACATAGCGACCCAGAACATAGCAGGGCGTCCTGGTATAGTACATACTGTGTATTCACAACGTTGTGTATGCAAACCTGAATCATAATGTTTGTCACATGTCTCTCTCTGTCTCCCTCTCTGACAACAGCAAGAGGCTAAAACGTTACATTGTCGCTGGTTGTTGGATGGCCAGTTCTCAACCCACACACACAAACGCACCCAATCTAATGAGAGATTAGCTAATAAATGCTCTCAACAGATTAATTACATTACACACACGCCGGTGCACACACTCCAACTGCAATGATTGAACAAATGAGCCAGTATTTTTTAAAGGTATAGGTTTCTTTATTAAAACAGATTGGCTCTGAGCAAAGTGCTGTTTGATTTGAAGAGAAGACATTAAGATGGATCTGAACAGCAAACTGAAACAATACTTTGACAAAAAAACAGCCTTTGATTTGACGCCATTTTACATGGACTTCAATGACTTGAAGGAGAAGGCATTTTACATGAATCTAAATGAGAGCCAAACATTTCACATGCTTCTCTTTGTATCACTGTACTTTGGAAGGACTTGAAAGCATCAGTTTCTTTCTACAAAGAGATAGCAACACAAATGCAAATGTTCAAGACACACACAATTCCTGCCGTTTTCCCTTGAGTGGAGGAGGTGCCCACGGCCAAAAAACAATGGTTGCATTTCTCCCCTTTTCTCCTCTCTCTCTCCTTTCTCCAGGAAAACAAGAAAAGCTATTTTATGTAATCTTCCAAATGTAGCCGGAAAATAATTTTAATTAAACCAACTTATTTTTAATGTTCAAAATACAAAAATTATTTACAATAATAATGATAATGCATTTTATTTGTATTGCGCTTTTCATTCAGCGAATCTCAATGTGCTACAGTTTTAAAAAATAAAACAAAAACAACTAAAAGAATAATCACTAAACAAACGTTGACAATAAAAATAATGAATAAAAAGGTTTTTAGGCCTGGGATAATTAAACCAGCTCAGTTGTGATGTTCAGTAGCAATGCAGTCTTTTAATTCATCTGGAAACACTAATGGAAAACAATTATGTTACTTCATTATGATTAAAGACGCCTGGAACCTGTGTCACAACTCGATCAGAGCGGAGACAGATTTAGAGGGGAAAAGTAGTCAAATGAACATAAACTCAGTTATTGACTTTGTAAAGGCAGCACGTGAGAGTGCGCACCCACACACACATATTTAGCACATTGACTTTGTAAATGATAAGCCAAAACAATTAATATATATAATGTATCCCATTAGTTTTGACTTTGACTGTAAATAGTGAAGGTATTGTAGATTATAGAAATGACTGAATATATAAAGGAAGTGAAATGTAAAGTCTACTGTCTATTGTATGTCCTGCCCTGTCCTTTTATCGTATGCCTTTGCAGCAAACGCGATGTCCAGTTGTGATTTTGTGTCATGTTGTGCTGTTTACCTCTGTGATTCATCATTAATTATAATTCATAGCATACGTATATATATTAGTATCTCATATGTTAACCAATTGTTAACCATACGAGAATCACAAGTAGGAGTTCATAATTTACCCAGCTTTTCTTTAAAGACTACACTTGGATTCAAAACGACTGCAGATTATTCATTCTGTCTCTGTCTTCCTGCACTAATGATAGCCTACCACCATCTAGTCACTAGTATTTACTTGCAAATTAACAGCACTCAAATTCCCAGAGGCTTCAAAGAAATTCCACACATTTGTTACCCAGAGGACCAAACGCCCTGAGGAGGGGTGGGGGGTTGGGAGCAATACAACTCACACCAATAAACTGGTAATTAATGTATGAACACAGGAGCAGAAAACGTTTGGCTGTTTCCTAACATGTATAGCCCGACGAGTGACTACAAGTCATATTAGTAAGGTTTTATTAGGATTTTGGAGGTCAACAGCTCTGTGTTTCTACCTGTCTGCGGCTCAAACACAGCAGACAGGTAGGACCCGGGAGAGGGGGACAGAGAGACACGGGGGACTTTCTGTTGATCATCAGTCCTGCACCGCTCCAGTAAGTACGCTCCTCGGTTCACTGGTGGGACAAAAGCGTCGTCCGGAGCGTCAAACAGCACGGTGTCTTCTCCCCAGGGTGCACGCAGACTGCTGCGCGTCATTACTGCTAACACGGTGAAAATTCACATTTCCAGCCATTCGGAGGACGACGGGATACGAGTTAACATGGTTAATTTGTTCAAACCGGGGGTCCGGGGCCCAGCAGGGGTCCTTGAGGGGGCCCCCGACAAAATGAAGAAGAGTTCAATGTCATTGTTATTTCGTTTACGAGACAATGAGCGTATGCAAAACGACCACTGCTTTGACTACAGGGTTGACTCTCCCCACCGTGGATCACCCCGCCTACAGACAGCTCCGCGGTTCCATATCAAATGACATCGAACAACACACATCTTCTCAGACGCGGTTCCGAAAGACGAAGTTTCTGCCGAATCGGGGTCCGTGGTCCACGCGGCTCGATATTTCGGAGGTCCGACGTGAGAAAGTTGGGGTTCCCCTGCGCTAGACTCTCCGTGTTTCAAACCCTACGGTGCGAGAAGAACCGTTTCCCTTTCCTTCATCAAACGGGCGAATAGCGCAGGCAACATTCTCCACCGTCAGGTTCTACTGTATGTTCCGTGAATAAAGTTGGAGCAGAGGACCGTTTGGTCTACAAACACTGAAAAGCTCAACCGATCCGTTCCCGTGCGAAAAGGAGCCAGTAAGCCCGTGATACAGTTGAGAAGACCAACATACCACAGCTGAACTAACGTTACACCGTGTAGACCACAGATACTCTAAAGTACGGACGGGTCACAGGAAACAAGAGGAGGCTACCACAGACCACTACAAGTCACCATAGGAATAGTATAGAGTGATACGGCGTGAAATAAAACACCACAAAGTACAACAAGGTCCGTGCGAACACACAAGTCCTCGTAGGGACATCAAGAGGAAGGTTACACTGATTTTTCCATCGGGTGGATCCAACTGCGCGGCACCGTAACTTTTGATCTGCCGCCTCTATACTCCCCAACAACACACACGTTGTTTCCGTCTCCATGCAGCCTACTGCGCTTTATAGAGCCGCTGTCCCGTCACAGAAATGTCACCACATACTTTTGTCTTTTAAAAACCAAGAACGTAGCTAACTTTAGTTGCACACGGGCTAATGGCAGTCGGGCGTGTTTGACTAGCCGCAACCTACTTGGCAAACACGCTGGAACCAGACTGACGTTACCTCACCCGGTTACGGTGTCCCACACACACGGATACGCCTCGCCTACAACGAAACAAACATTTCGCGTGTTCCACAGACACAACGCGAACCTGCGCCTCTCGCAGCGGAAAACAACGGGGGGGGGGAGACGACGAGACATTCCCCACAACGAGACTAACTTTTCTTGTGAGTCCAAAACACACCTGTCTATCACCGTCAGTCTGTCCGTCCTTACCTGTCGGTATCTGGCCGGACACGGTCCCAACCGTCGACAGCAGACACGAGAGTCCCAGGAATAGAGATAAAAGTGTATCCATGTTTTACTGTGGCCGTGGAAGTCGGAACAGTTTCCCCCGAAGTTTCCCTCTGACTTGTCCCGTCTTCTTCTCTTTCTTGTTTTCTTTGCTTTAGGGTTTATTCCTCCTGTTTTCGTGGATTCAGTCGCCCCATTCTCTCGTTTCTCTGCTTTCTCTCTTTTCGCTTCCTTTGGCTCTCGCGGACAGCAGACTTTGTTTCACGCGGAGAGAGAGAGAGAGAGAGGAGGGGGGGGGGGG
>OMOT01044154.1:0-10036 GCA_900312575.1 Acanthochaenus luetkenii
GCCAGTGTGTAAGATGGAGTGCAGTGTCGGAGTTTGGGCAGAAGGTGAATAACTACAGTGCTTACAGTGTAATCATGGTTCCTGTCAGCCCTGCTGCAGGAGGGGGGGGGGCAACAGACTGAGCTCCTTGGTGATGAAGTACAGGCACAGAGGAGCGCTCTACACCTGGATATTTATTAACACAGGCCTGACAGTAATGAGGCCTGAACAGGTGGGCTGGGACACACATATCAGAGTGAGGAGCATCCGCCAGGAGGCAGTGGGGGAGATGGTGAAGACAAGTGGGAGAAGTTCACCCTGCAGGTACACAGCCCTACAGGGAGCTGAGGCTGCACACCCACTCACCCCTACACACACATCTGACTCGGAAAAAACAAACAAAATGTTTACCTCTCCTATCCTACAATATGTGTGTGTGCATGTGTCAAAAACCTGTGGGAAACAGTGCATTTCCATCGGATTTAATAAAGCACCTAAAGAGAGACAAGCGTGTCACTAGTGAGGAGAAACATGTCAGAATGGCCAATTGGTAATTAAATAGAAACGTACTGAATATCTTTTCTTTCTTAACTGGCTCTTTTCTGTATCACCATCGATGCTATCCACTGCAAACGAGCATAATGTGAATATTGTGAAAAGTGTGATTTGGAAACCAGCAGCTCCTGTTAAATCGTTTCTGAATATAATATTGGTGTGCATGGTTTACCCTACAATTTGATGGGAAAAGACCACTGTTCCATTTTTGTTATTTACAGCACTGCTCTGCTCCTCGGAACAGGTCGTCAATAGTGAGGAACATTTTCCAGACCTCATTAGGATTAAGGGTAGACTCATAGTTAGGTTAAGGTTCGGGGGTTAGGGTACGAGTTAAGGCTAGAAGTGTAGTGATGAGAATTGAGGTTAGGGTTAAGGATTAGGACGTCAGTAGAATTAATAGAAGTCTATAGCACGTCCTGTAGCAGTATAATCAGTGTGTGTGTGTTTGCCTTGCTGTACTCTGGCTGTCTTATTAAGACCCTGAGTGAGGCAAATCAGAGCCGTCAACTGACGCTGAACAGATGCACAGAACAAAGAAGAGGAGGAGACCACTGCTGGCTCAAAGGTGCATCTGCGGAGGAGGAGAGAACTGTACTGCCTGAGCTGATGGTAGCTGATGGCACTCCCCGTCAAGCACCCCGCTCAGAGCCTAATGGGTGGAGAAAAGGTAGAGGGTGACTACGTTCAGCATTCCGTGTCAGAGCCACCTTAACAATTCGTCATTGCCAGCTGTGACTGACACCGACTTTAGCCGCGACGGCTTCTTGTGCCCACCCAAGATGGCACATGGAGAAATGAACTGACGTAGTCTACTCTGGATCCAGTCCAGCAGCAGCCGTAGGTAATTGGAATGTGTGGATGAAGAGTGAATCTTGTGCTCTACAGAGGGGACATGATTTTGAGAATGATTAGGGGAAAGGGATGGATAACGGTGCCACATTAACATCCTTTGTCTCTTTTGTTGCTGCTCTCTTTCACTCTCAATACCTGTCTCTTTTTCTTTCTGTCCTTCTGGTCTTGTCTGTCTTTCTCCATCAGTCTCACTCTCTGTGTCACCTCTGGACAGAGGCAGGATTTGAAATGGGGCTGCAGCCAGAGCGGTGGCTGTTAACTCATCTCTCCAGCCTCCCTACTGAGTCTGCTGGGAGGCGGCACTCATTTCCTATGCAGACACTCCTAACAGATGACCTTGGTCTTGTCAGGGCAGGTCTAGATCCCACCAAAGCAGGCAAGACATAATATTACTATTACAAATGTTAGTTGGAAAATGACAAATATTAATGCCAATGGGTCACAGTATTCCAATTTAGCCACCGTGAGCACAGTATGGTAGCGGTAACGAGATCTCTGCCCTCTAATCAACTATAACAATATTGTTAGATAAGTCTCAACTAATTTCAACATGTGGGTAGCGTTTGGTTAATCTACACAGATGCATATCATGGAACATAAGCTTCGTCTGCAAATGCATGTTCTGGAAGAAAGTCCAATAAGCTGAATCACAATACAGACAGCCGAGTGAAATTGGAAAGGCATGTACATGGATTAAAATGAAATCACGCATGTTCTGCTTTACAAGTCAGTAAAAAAATAAAAAAATACAAAAAGGTTTTTTCTTTCGTGGAAAGGGTTCCATTTCCAGCCCTCCAGTCAAACCTGTCACATGAGCAGACAATAGGGCTTTATTAGTCTATCCCCCACACTGCTATGCAATGAGGGCAGATCTCCAATCTGAAGAGAACAAGGAGTTTCCTTTTAAAGATCCTGTGTCTGGGGCTAATCTGGTAAACTCCCATAAACGCTCCTCAGCACCCCAGATGGAAGGAATTAGCAGCCCAGACAGTCCAGAAAGGACTTAAGCCTGTGATATACCTCTGAGATTAATTAGCTTCCAACTTTAGATATTATTATAGAATCCTACATTACTGCAGGAATTACCATGTGTTCAACTCCATTAGACAGTTTTGTGCCGTGGACCAGGCGGAGAGCAGCTTGCGCTTAGCAAGGCACTGTCTTCCATAATGCATGTTGGCCTCATCTCTACTCTGACAGCACTTAAGGAACCTACAGCCATTTGAGTGACAAAGATCTCATCTATTTTTCAGTTTTTACTCTCACTGTATGAGGTGGACATCTAGGTGCCATGGTGTGTGTGTGTGTGTGTAGGGGCAATTAGATATGTTGTTGGACAACAGCCTTGGATTTACTTACAAATGATCTCAGCCCTGTGCAAGCTGGAGAGTCTCGGTGTGTGAGTCAGAGTTTTAATGAGTTCTTTTCATGCAGTCCTCCGCAGCCTCGCTCGCTGGCGCTGCAGATTCACTGGTTTGTCTTTGAGTATATGTGTCGGATAAAAGTTTCCAATTGAAGGAATATGAGGGATACCTGCCAAGAAAGGAACTACACCTTTGAGAGGAAGAAAACAGACAATCTCCTGCCAGCAAGAAATCTTTATCAAATTGTATTATGGAAATGACTTACAGTTGCCAGCTCAGACCTCCATCTCTCACCGTGTCAGAAAGCTTAGATTCTGACCCTGCGCTCACACCAGAAGTGTCACGAGCGCCTCTGGGCGCCCTGGCCGCTCGCTGCCTGTCGTCGCCAGGGGGCGTGTCCTTCAACCAGCGGTTGTGCCCATCAAGTTTGTAGTAGAGCTATTCGGTCGTGAACTGACAAGCGTGATCAAACAATCAATATTCCACATTTCCCCTGTTTATTATTTTGTGAGAAAAATGTACCTAGTGTATATTTCCAAATGACACTCATTTTCCGCTATTGTGTGGATGGCAACAGAATCACACAAGGAATTTGACCTGGTTCTTTGCTCTCAGTACACAATACAACAAACACAAATGGAGATAAAGTATTACATTATAAAGCTCCGGGAAACCGCAGACGGCAACAATCAATTCCTCCTCCATTGTCAATGTGGAACAAATATTTGCTAGGAACTTTAGTACATAGCCAGGTGTTTACAGCGGGAAGGGGTGGGGTTGTGGCGCTGCTTCCTATTGCACTTTAAGTCCTATCAGACACAAGGACAGAGCATATGGTTAGTGATGCATTAGGGGACAGACAGTCGAAGATGTGCTCTCTCATGGATGCCACTCGTATTGATTTCTATAGCCTTTTAATTTAAGGCAATTTCACTTAAGGCTGAGCGAAAGTGTGTGAAAAGGCTGGCTGCATACTCAGCCGTTAATGCTACAATCATGTTCAATTAAAAATGCATGAGGCCACGGATTTGAAAACCGGGCCCTCGAATGAGCCCGTGTTGTGTTGGTCATTAAATAATTAGGATTGCAACAAAAAAAAAAATTACAGGGCACAATTTTCAGAAGGCTTCTATTGATTAGGTGGCACCTTAATAATGAAAGTGTGGGGCCCACAAGAGAAAAGCCATGGATCATTTTGACAAAGATCATGAATCAGACAGAGTGGGTACAATTAATCCCTCACAGACTCTGACTGACAAACCAAGTAGATGCAGCTCATTGCTGAGTGTGTGACCTTGCTGAACAGCCTTGAGAGCACAGGTGGCCCCGCCGCTGCTCGATACGTTTTCCGTGGCTGTGTGTGCCAAGCGACAGTGCTGCTTTCGGCTGTGGAGACGTTTGGATGCAGGTTGACGGCGCGGGGAGAGAAAGAGGGAGAAGTGCACGGTAACCCTGTCTGTCGAGCAGGCCAAGGGCATCGGGGGTCAAGCTCATTAACCTCGGCGAGAGAAGTGTTACAATGAGACGGACGATACGCACGGCACCAGGTCACATCCGTAAGTGCTGCTCCTTTGTCAAACCTGAACTCTCACCAACTGATATAGCAGCACCGGGATTTCATATATCAAAGCCCTGTTTCTCTGTGCTAGTTTGTGCGAGGGGAATGGGGAATTCTGTACTATACTGTAGGTAGACTTATATATTCAGAGTCCATTCTCTAACCCCCCCCCTAGCTGTGGGTTTTATGGAGATGAGTAGATGTCATTATGCTGTTACCAGGGCCTCTCAGCATATCTTCATTTATAATGGTTCTCAATCAATCATCTCGATCCCTGACATGCTCAAACAAAGCCTTTGGCCCAGACACGATGAGTAAATACATATGTCTATCTTGCCTATTAATCTGGGCACCCAGCTGTGAGTGAGGCTTTGCTGCCCTATCTCCCCCGGTCCACTCAGGAATCAAACAGTGGTCCGGTGGTATCGCTGCCCGTGTTTGGATTTCATCCAGAGCTCTGGGATGTTTCAGTGCAACACAAACCATAGCACGTAGGTGGATGGTAGAGTGGCTGTTTCAGTGAGTATTTTGAGGCTGCAGCTTAGGACCGCAATACATCTTGCAGATGTGGAATATGAGCAACTTACCTCGAAATATAGGTTCTGTTATAATTCGACAAATAATGATATTGCATGCATGAGTGACGGAGAGAAGCACACAGAGGAAGCTAAAATGACGCACAAAGACAACTTATCATGCCTCCATACTGCTGGTGGCACAAAGCAGCTCCACACACAGGCTGCAGAGACACAGTCGTTACAGAGCTCAGATAGAAAGACATAAGGGATGATACACAACAGGCCGGCACGGTGGATCAGTGGTTAGCACTGTCGCACAACAAGAAGGTTGTGGGTTCAAATCTCCACCCTGGTCCTTTCTGTGTGGAGTTTGCATGTTCTCCCCGTGTTTGCGTGGGCTTCCTCCGGGTCCTCCGGTTTCCTCCCAAAGACATGAGCTTGTATGTAGTATATGTAGTATGTATGTATATATATATACAGCATATATGATGGTATGTAAGTAACTTTGAATGAAACCGTCTGCTAAATGCCATAATGTAACGCTTTTATCCAAAGCAACCTACATATCATACCGTTGGTGGAGGCAGCCATGCAAGGTACCAACCTGCTCAACGGGAGCAACTTTGGGTTAGGTGTCTTGCTCAAGGACACTACGACAGATTTATTTTTCCCAGGAGGAGCTGGACTTGAACCGCCAACCTTGCAGTTGCGGGGCGGGAGCTCTACCTCCTGAGCTACTGCCGCCCATCACACCATGCACCACACTACACACAAACACACACATATATATATATCTGAACAATTATATTTTTGACTTTGATCCTCCATTTGCTCTGGCAAGAATCACACTGTGTCCCATAATAATTCTGCCAAAATTGCCAGTTCACATTTTGGGCAGGTAGAGCTGTCACTTGCAGGATATCTACGATTGACAAATACAACATAAATGCAGCAGGCTACTTCACGGGCCATCATTCCAACATCATTTCATCCCTTTAGCTGGACCAAACCACTTTAGAGGGAGCCAATCAGTAACAGCCAGTAATGACGGAGGCCCATGAAAGGTGGGAAGTGACAAAGATTAGCTGTCAAAATTCAAGCATCAAGTACCTATGAAAGCAGGCTCATAAAAGCCATGGCCTGTGTGGTTATTATTATTTGTTCAAAAAACTACTAAAAATCCCTTATGTGACGCTTCACTATTAAAATGATGGCAACCTTAATAATGACAAGAATCAAGATTTTAGTCACATTTTGCAGTACAACTACGCAACATTTGAACATTAATTCTACTTCTAGCCCATTTAAAAACACTGAATGCAAAATGCTATAAAATTTGACAGAGGGTATTTCTATTTTCATCATGACCATTATGCCATACTGAAAACCATCACGTCAATTCATCTTAGACAGCTCAATTCATAGAAAATATAGGTACATTAATAGAATATAGCAGAAATCCTATTACTCTCATGAATCTCTGTGTGAAATGCATAAATTGCGAATGGGCTGGTCTGCGGAACGAGGATGAGACCTGTTAATGAAGGGCTCTGGTTAGCATTTGTTAAAACTCAGTGAAGTTCTTACGTGCTAAAGGTCAGACCGCTGTTCTGACATGGGGAGATGAAAACGTTCCACTTTTGGGGGGAATGTCATGATTTGAATTAAGATTGTCAGATTGGCGGTAAGCTCATATCACAGTGCAGGCGTCTTGTATGACCTTTTCAAGGAATTGTCATTTTCCGCCCCTGTGATGCCACCATGGCTCAGTGGCGGAGAGGCCCCTCTTCTCTCGCCATGTAATTTGTCCTGGGTGTTACCATTCACACTGCACTACCCCCAGCCGGTCGGCCAAATGCCTATGTATCTACAGACCAGCAGGCTGCGACTAGAGAATAACGAGAAAGTAGCTGCTCAGGGTTCAACTCCACGCTCTGTGTAAAGCAGGAGAGACCTCTGCTCTGTGCTGCTGTTTACTACAACCGCTGGCCGGAGCATCGCACAGCTCACAGCCCCGCTCCAATACTGGGGCAACCACTGGTCTAAAGTCAGCTATATTAACTACACTCACATGAGCGACCAAGCAGACAAGCCAGCTGTACAAAAGTTGCCGTGTACTTTGCAGTAAACTGTCTAATGTTGCTCATAGTGATGCATGTTCATAGCAGACACTAGAACATCGAACATACATCAATAATTGACATAAATCATGTAGAATTTGTGCTGTGTTTCAATGAAAACCACTTGCAAGACAAATAATGCCATAATACTAAGTTATTTATATAATAATAACAATAATAATAATGTAGCTACCTGCAAGGCTATATCAATGAGGCAAGTGAAGAAGAAAAAAGAGTATGACGTGCTTACATAGCAATACAAATCATTAATACAATAATTACAACATTATTACACATGTAAAGAGCCATTTAGTGGTTAACTATTAATGTCAACACAGCTGAGTTTCAGAAACACGACTGCAGATTCTTGAAGCAGGGTCATAAGATAAGATGGGATGAAACGTTGATGATCCACACGGGGAAATTAAGAAATGCTCGCAGGCCACCACACCATTACTTAGACCGTAGAGATACTTAGACCTGTTTGGAGTTCACGCATTTAGCCACTGTCGCATGACTACTCTGAATATCTGCCTTCTGAGTTGTGCACCGACAGTGAAGGTCATGTGGCGTGGCGTCGCTATAGCTGCTGTGGCACAGCTGCCCTTTCACTGCTAATTGGTCGCTC
Source organism: Acanthochaenus luetkenii (assembly GCA_900312575.1). Classification (NCBI taxonomy): domain Eukaryota; kingdom Metazoa; phylum Chordata; class Actinopteri; order Beryciformes; family Stephanoberycidae; genus Acanthochaenus; species Acanthochaenus luetkenii. Next base: position 7,578 of record OMOT01044154.1, read on the forward strand.
TGCGCTCATCATCTGGTTATCAGTGGTGATTGGCTGATGGTAAGACGAAACTGGTCATTCGAGCGTCACTAGCCTGTGTTCCTGTAATTAAAATCTGTCGTCCAGAACCACATCCCTCTTCTCCACTAAACCCTGAGATAAACTGCCCTGCAGCTTCTATGTCTCTGTTCGTAGTGGCAGAATGGCATGTGTGTGTATGTGCAAAGTAAGGGACACAGATAGAGAAAAGCAGAGAGAACTCTTCAGACATTCTCGCTAAATTGCCTGAAGTTGGCTGCTAGATGTAAAAAGACGAACCAGTAGATTAACTGTCACAACAAATGAACAAATGAAGAAAATAAGATAATAAATCAAACTTGAACAATCACAGTAATTAACAACCCTTGAAAATAAATTATAGGAACTAAGGAGTCCGCGTATTCATGTATAACAGCCCATGAATAAATAGATGACAGGTTCAATGAAATTGCTGTCTGTAATAGGTTTGAGCCTTTCAGCTGCGGCAGTGGAACACTCCCAGGAATTTATCAGTGATAAAAACAGTCGAACCAGAGAGCGGCGAGGAAGAGGGAGCGAAGGATACTTGATATTCTTAATGATGTTGAACATTTGCTCAGGGCTTTAGCTGTTGGAGAGCACTCCTCTGCCGAGTTCCCACCGGGCTGGCCTTCGGAACATGGACGCCGGAAATCTTTGGAAATTAATTAGAGGCAAATCCCTTCTTGCTGCTGAAGTGTGGCATTTAAGGCATTGTCCTTGATGCTCGTATAACACCACCTTTCAGTGATGACCCCTCTTCTCTCCACCAGCTGGATAATGCTGCCTAATCCACATTAGCAATAACTCCGGTCCCCGTTTTCTGGCTACAGTCCTTCCTAATTGCTTGGCATTATTAGGTACTTTACTTGTACATTTGCAGAGGAGGAACATCGCTCTACCGCATCCAAGCAGTAAATGATCCAATTTTGCTTAATTTCCAACCGACGTCACTCTTTTGCTTTTCTCACTGCCCCCTCCTCCTATTGTTTCATCACTCAATGGAATGACATGTGTTCACGTTTTACATTCAGGATACAGTATGTCCACTCGTTTATTGAAAAGGGGAAACGACAGGAATCAATTCAGACAGGCTGACGGTAAATATTCGATGACAACAAAAGTATTGCTTTTAACCTCTCGAAAGAGGCTTCTGACTCAGAAAAGTCATTAATAATGCAATGTCAAGGGATCTATTGCATTCAATGTCCATTATTAGATATACACTTCAAATATAGCAGAAGCCCAGACTGAGTACAGCAGGAGTTTGTGCTGCAACTCTCACTATAGAACAGATAAAAGATCACGACTCAAACAGAAACACAGACAAGGCGTTCTGCAGTCGGCCTGGTTCGACAGCGCACACCACAGCTCACTTGTTTACCACGTTGTTAAAGACAGATGAACGATAGTCTTCATCTTAAGTTTTAAATTCAAACAGAGGATAACAATAACAAAGTGGAACCCTCAATGTGAGAGATTTCTCTCTTCGCCGCTGGAGCGCGAAAAACACTGTTTGCGTATCAGTGCAATAGAGAAATAGACAACAAAAGAAAAGCAGCGAAAACAAAACACCAGACAGTATCCTCGCCATCATTGACAATAACAGCAGCAGTAATAACAACAACAAAGGGTATCCTAAGATATCAAGTCACATTTCTTTCCCTCTTTTGCAGCATGAGACGTACAGTAATACGGCTGTATTTCGACTGTGATGCGTTTCATTTGGAGTGAAAGGGTTGTCACCGTGCCACGGACGGGATGGTCTCATCCGCTCGCTCTCAACCTAACTAGGCCAGCAGGCCTGACACTTTGCATTGGCGTAGCAAGTCCCAGATAAATGAAATGCAGATGATTGGTAAAATGATCTGATACACAAAAGCAAGTGTCATCAGGCTGTCATGTCTCCCTTGTTCTCCCTTGGTGTCTAGTTGCATGTCTTGGGCCACATTGACTGCTCCTGCACCCTCTGCCTCAGCCAGGCTTCAGCGGCCTTCTCTACACATGTGATCCAGGGACACTGGCTGTCTGACTGACAGGCAGAGGGAGGGATGAGGTGGCTTGAGCTGCATGAGCCTCTTAATACAGCCAGAGAAACAAAGTGAGGCCAGCAGTCAACAATTCACATAAGTAAATCTGCACAAGAGAGAAAGTGGGACAAAGTGAGGCCAAGAAAGTGACTGGTATCAAAACAAGGAGGTAGGAGGAGAGAGAAAGCCACAGACAGAGGTGTGTGTGTGTGTGTGTGTGTTCCTGTGACTCGGTTTAAGGGTTAAGATTAGAATTAGGATTACATTAACGTTAGGGTAAGGGTAGGCATGTAGTGGTGAGGGTTAAGGTGTGGAGAGAGAGAGAGAGAGAGAGAGAGAGAGAGAGAGAGAGAGAGAGAGAGAGAGACTACTCTCCCTCCCCCGCCCTCAGGC
>OMOT01044156.1:0-10691 GCA_900312575.1 Acanthochaenus luetkenii
GAAGTTACGAGGACGCTGCTAATAAAGTTGCATACGAGTACATAGTGGATTCACGTTTATTATTATATTTACAATATACCACCGGTTTTTATGCCGGTCGTATCATTTTATTTTGTAGTATTTATCCGCCACACCTTAAAGACCGGTCCGTGAAAATATTGTCTGACATTAAACGGGTCCGTGGCGCTCAAAAGGTTGGGGACCACTGGCGTAAATATCTCATGTTACAACACCTGGACACCTGCGGCTTATAGACAGGTGCGGCCTATTTATGTACAAAGTTGTGTTTTTGAAAAAATGTAGTTGGTGCGGCTTTTATTCAGGTGCGCTCAATAGTGCGGAAATTACTGTACATGGAAATGGTAAGGCTGTCTGATCTGAAGTGGTAGTGGGGGGAGCCTGGCTTAATGAAGACATTGTAACCCATTGCAGTCTAGAGGGTTGCACTTCTTATATCTGAGAACAGTTAAAAAAGATCCAGTGAGTGGTGATCGTGACATAAAATTGTCAATGAAGAGATTGGAGTACACTATCTGCAATTCCTACAGCTATTTGTCACATTGTGATGGGACATGAAGGGATACATTTGAAGCTGACATGAATGGAATAAAGTGTGGATTTTGTCAAGCCTTTTCCATCGCAAAAATATGTGCACTAAAAAACAATAACTTTCATGTTAGGATCAAAAGTAAAAACTTAAATATTGAGATAAAGCATGATTCATTTATGAGAAACTTCAATGAAAACAATACAGGGTGAACTATATTCATTATTGATTGTTATTTTTTGGTAGAATCATAGTACAGCATGTGAATTTGGCAACCATAATGTTACATTTATTGCCATATGACATTAGTACTATTTGTCCAGGACATGTATTCTTTTTTTATACTTTGAAACGTGAGGTCTTGTTTTTCATTCCCCCAGTTGCACTACAACTCCAAGACCGTGAAGACCGAGTCTCCCAGCGCCTCGCGCGGATCCTCCCTCCCTCGCACCCTCTCCAAAGAATCTAAGCTGTATGGTATGAAAGATAGCGACCCTCCAAACCCTCCCAATGCTATCCAAAGCCAGACTAACTCGCTCCTACCTCCCCCACCCCCACCTCTTCCATCAGGTATTGAGTATTCCCTCATCCTTACTTGCATGCCCTAGCACCAACTGTAATCACCGTCACTACAGCGCCATGCATCTCCACTCTGGCCATGTAAATCTACACAACGTCCACCTGATCAAATGCATGCAATTGCGGTCCATATTTTATGGCATGATCCCATAGGGCACCTTTGATCAAATGGGATCATGCGTATTGATTCATAATATAGATTATTGAAGGGAAAGATGGTGATTTACATGAGACACCAAAGTCAAAAAGACTACTATTGACATGACTGCTACTTATTTAAGGTGTGCGAAATGCACTTTAAATTGCTTTGATTTGATTTGACTGAAGCGTAAATCGCACTCAAAGTGTTGTAGATGACATGTAGTCCAGGCTACTGATGATGTAATTTCCTATGTGTCTCTGCAGCCAAAGGGAAGGGCAGTGGAGGGGTGAAGACAGCCAAGCTGTATGCCTGGGTGGCCCTCCAGACACTGCCAGAGGAAATGGTCATCAGCCCCTGTCTACTGGACTTCCTGGAAAAGGCCCTGGAGACCATTCCTATCACTCCTGTGGAAAGGAATCATACAGGTCGGTGTGTTTGTTAGTGTTTCGGTTAAGTGTGATGCAACATCTGGTCTTTATGGATATTGTTCCTCAGAAAACGTTTACAGTGGAACCTACTTGAGTGTCTGTTATTCATAGACAACTCTTATTTTTGTGTGTGCGTATGTCTTTGTGTTTGTGTTCCTCCATCAGCTGTGGCCTCCCAGGAGGAGGATATGGGTCAGTTTGAGACGGTGGAGCAGCTGGAGGAGTCCACCACCTCCCTAGTGTCCTCCTCCACATCAGCCTCCTACTCCTTCCCTGTGGATGTGGTGGTCTATGTCAGAGTCCAGGTACTGAGACACATCCTGGCTGCAAGGACTCTGGTGAAGTTGTAGATGAACCTTGATTATCTCTAGTTAGTCAGGTTTTTTAATTGAACCAGCAATGGGATGTGCAATTCACTAAACGGTGCAATTCAAGTAATCGGGCAGACACACCCACACATTTAGTGCTGATCGCAGTTAGCAACGAGACACATGTATGAATAACGTCTTTGGACCAAGCCACAGACACTGCCCTGCTGGTGGATGGCTGCAATCCCCCAAAAGCAGGCAACAGGTGTCTGGAAGGAGCCAGATGAAGTGTAGATAGCATAACAATGGCAGATATTGCATGGGATCTTTGAGTGGCAGGTGCAGTGTCATCATGGATCACATCAAGTAAGTCAATAATTGTAGTTAACTTTTTAACCTATAATGGCAAATAATTTGGGGCTCAGTTAACTGAAACAATGATATTCCCCTTCAACATAGCTCGCTTGGGATGTTGGTGATGCTATAATCACAGTTACCATAGTGATTGGAAAGTGTGCACATCACATCCCTTTTAAACTTCCATAATCACCAGCTTTTGGAAGATCTTAACAATTTCACCTTAATTGCGAGCAACAATTAGCAATGATCTTTGTAAATTGGACGCACCCTGTAAGGAGCCCCATTTTCATAGAAAGGTTGTTTTTGTGCTGAAATGCATGTGGATAACTTAATTCAAATATGCATGAACAGCCACTGTACTTGGTAGAACAATTAAGTGTGCTTTCCACCCACTGCGGGTGGTTTGTGAATCTTTTTGTTTTCTGTCCTTTGCAATTGTTTTAAAAGCCTCAAAAGTTCACCCCTTTAAACTCCAGTCATATTGATAGGTCTTTCTGTCTCTTTTTTCTGCAAGACTATCACAAAATGTTAACAAGCCAGGAATTATGCTGCATAGTGTTGACAAAAAAAAAAGACAAAATGATAGCTAACAAGCTAACATTAGCGTTCAGTAACATTATGTGATTTTTTGTCCTTTCATGCTGCCAATTTTGGAAATACCAAAGAGTTGCTGTGCATTTTTCTGCACTTAATGCACCAATACAGCCTGGGAAAATATACTGTATACATCAGTTTTCATTAACCATTGTTAGTAAGTTAGCACTTTTAATTAAAGTGGATTTTAATGGTCATTCATCTGTTTCTCAAAAAGGTCTATAAAATAAGGAGAACAAGACGGATGCTGTATGTATTGTCAGAATGCAGGAGTTATGACAGCTTCACTGCACTCTCGTAGTCACATTTGCCATCTTACCAGGTCACTTTCTATAGTGCAGCTCCACATTTCACATCACAATGATCATCACACATCCTTAAAATCTGAATCTAAGCAAAGGAAATGGAATGTAAACATTGAATGTCTCTTTTAGAAATAGTTTTTATTTTATTTGTATTTTATTTGTAATTATATCTTTAGTCCCTGTTCATCATGTATCAACATCACCAGTCATACTGTTGGATATGCAGTTAAGCATTTTTAATTAAAGTGAATCAGACTGAATTATCAATTATCATTGGTGTCTCCAGCCCTCTCAGATCCGCTTCAGCTGCCTGCCGATGTCCAGGGTGGAGTGTATGCTCAAACTGCCATCTCTAGACCTGGTCTTCTCCTCCAACCGTGGTGAACTGGAGACCCTGACAGGAGCTCACCCCACTGACGGACCGCACCCACCCTCGTCCACCCCACCAGGGCAGCACATCCCCAAGCCTCCCCCCAGCAAAGGTCTGGAGAGCACTACTTAGCATTTTCTATTGGAAGAATTATGATACTCAGAAAAAGAGAGATATGTAAAGAGTTGAGTACAATATTCACTGAAAATGTTTTACAGTCTGTTAAATACAGTGTGCATGTCTATTAGCTGTTGTCCCATACTGTGATTGCCTTGAGTGATTTAATGTTGTGCACAACTTGTTCCCTTGTATTCATTTATTTGCTCTCGACTCCCTGCCAAATCCTGCAGGTTCTGTTGTTCCTTTTTTTAAATCTATTCACTCGACACATAATTAGTCCAGTCCATCATACATCGATCATTTGAAACTATTTTTATTACAGTTAGAGACAATAAACACGGTCTTTACTGCCCCATAGCACAAAATAACCATAACAGGTGTAACATTACATTTTGTTCTGAAGCCGAAAAAGCTAATGACAAAGCAATATTATTATTCCAGTATTTTGCATTGTAATATATTACCTCTTCACTAGATGTTTCTGTTGGATATGTGCTCTGATTTTAGCTTACTCGTCTCTATTGTGAAAATGTGACTTCATTGTTTGTGTCAAATACAGGCCACCGTAGCTCAAGAGGATGGTATGAGGGGGTGTTGATGTTGTTGCACATCCTACTGTCAATAGAAGTCGATAGAAGTCATGTATTAGTTAATGCCTTTTTAACTCCTTGTCTTACCCTCTTTCTTGTGTTGTCCTACTCCTCTCTGCCGCCTTCCAGCATCTCCATTGCTGGGTAGCCCTCTGAGCAGGAGCCGCCACAGCAGCAGCCAGTCCGACCTCACCGGACCCCCCAGTAGCTCCTCAGGCCTTAGCTTCACAGCCTGCATGTCTGACTTCTCCCTCTACGTCTTCCACCCCTATGGCGCCGGCAAGCAGAAATCTGCTGTCACAGGGCTGCCTCCAGGACCAGGGCCATTAGGTATGGAAAGGGAAATCATTTCACAATATTTTCCTGTCCTTTACGAAAATTATATAATACTAAGGTTGAATGCACATGCATTTTGCATGTTTGTCCATGTGTCTTTATCTATAGGCTATGTGTGAGCATGCTGGGCGCATGACCGGATGCTTATTAGATTAGATTAGATAGATTAGATTGCACTTTATTGATTCCCTAGGGGAAATTCAGGTGTTACAGCAGCAGTTGGCAGGACAATGCCAGAAATGGGGAAGGCAGTAGGGAAAAAACAAAACACAGGTAATAATAACAATAATGACAGTAATGGGCACTTATAAATAATGCATTATACAAATATAATATAATACAAATATCCTTTGTTAGAGAGAGGAACAAAGGGTCATAAACAATAGACCTAGGTGGAGGGAAAGCTGTGTAGGCCTAGGCCTCCCTGAGTTTGTGAACTGAGTTGAATGAAAGTTTTAGGGATCCTATCTTAACAATGGAATATGAGAATAACAATATGTTATTTGATATTATGAGATCATGAAGTCAGATCACGTTAGTGGAGGTAAAATACATGCAAACCATATTTATCCTATCTGACATTAGAGATGTGTCTATTTAGTGTTAACAAATCAACAGTTTGTAAATGCAGTGCATCACAACAATTTCCATTAGCAAACAGTTTACATTCACTTCTTTGAACATATTGTTATTTTCCTAGTGCTTTTGCTATGCTATATGCCCAAAGCTTGCGGTTTCAAACTCTGGTTTCCCAGGGCAAAAGGATTGTTCAGTTGCATCCTGGTGTCTGGTTCTGTGATACAGCTGTGTTTCTTTCTGTCGTCCGCGTCTGTCGCATGTGGAGCGTGAGAGAGATTTTTGTGCACTCCTCAGCGCGTCTTCTGCTGTTCCTTGGTCTGCAGGGAAGAGAGGATAGGCCTTTGGTGTAGGCCTCTGGTTCTGTTGGAGCAGACAGGGAGGCAGTACAGGCCTTGGGCTGGAGAAGGGACCTCTGTCCCTCTGGGAAGCTGGCAGGTGTCTCTCAGTGAAAAGGGGAAATGGGAACCTGTAGTTCTTTACATAGGGAACTGTAGTTTTCAGGATGCTGGAGGGTAGGGTACATAAATATATAAAAATAGTAGTGTTGTATTGCAAGATCAGTGAGTGTGATATTTTTTCATAATGACACCTCTTAATCTGTATATGTATTATCCTCCTCTGACCATGATTGTATTGAGTGCATCCTGGTTGATCAACAGTTTAAGGCAAACATAATGTACCTGTGATGTTGTGGGTTCAAATCTGACTTCATGACATTTGTTATATGGTATGCTCTCTCATCGTTGCAGTTACTCTCAACTGCATACTATTTAGTGAAGCAGAAATGCCCTAAAAATTATCCTGAGAATATAATAATTAAACATGGTGAGATCATGTGTTGCATGTTATTTTTTCTGAATGTACAGTGGATGAGGAGCCATCTTCGGTAACGGGAAGGAAGGACTCTCTGAGCATTAACCTGGAGTTTGTAAAGGTCAGCTTGTCCAGGATGAGGCGTACAGGAGGCCCTACTTTCATTGAGAGCTTTATTCCTGCCAAGGGTGGCAAGATGGACACCACCCTCATCAACATCTCAGGTACCTCCTCTGCCCCTGGAGAAGCAATCCTCTGTTTATTGACCATTCCTGGATGTTTATTTATACTGCAGTACACTGATCATGGAATTTCTGTAATCTCATGGAATTCAGAGAGGTGTTATCCGGTTGTTGGGGCAGTTTAATATTAATAGAATTAATAATAAAGAAGGGCAAAACACAACATTTCACTAAACAAATTACAAAACACGACGGCATTTCGAGAAACAAATCAGCTAATTCAAAAACACAATGGCATTATGCAAAACAAATAAACAAAATATAAAATACAAGCGCATTTCACAAAACAGATTAACATATCGCACAACACAATATTACAAAAAACTAATGAATAAATCACAAAACACCATGGCATTTTACAAAGCAAATCAGCCAGTTGAAAAACAACAGCAAATTAGAAAACAATTCAACATTTCACAGAAAATGGAAAGGTTAAGTACTAGAGGTGTTGGGAAAAATAGATTCATGTAAGAATCGCGATTCTATTGTCCATGATCATCGATCGATTCACCAACTCCCAAGAATCGATTCTTACGTTACAGACATTTTGTCATCAAAATGTCTGTTTGCCGGCGTCCAGCAGAGGGCGGCCTTCACCTTCACCCTCTCTAATGTGTTACCAGTCATGTCAATAAAGCATTTTGGCCTGTTCAGTGTTGTTGGAGGTTTTTGCTCCCCGAGTGCCTTCTGGTTTATTTATAAATGAAGTTCACTTTATCAGAATCATCAGAATTGTTTTATTCGCCAAGTAGTTTTCACGTACAAGGAATTTGCTGTGGTTGTTGGTGCATACAGACAACATAAGAACTATTAATAAGAACTCAAAAAGTAAGTAGTGCAAAAAACAAGTAAGTAGTGCAAAAAACAAGTAAGTAGTGCAAACAAACAAGGACAATATGTGCAACATATCTGAAAGGGCTGAACAGCTGTGCAAGAGCCCAATTACGAAATAAAATAGAATAGTGACATCTACAATACAGAATGATTGTGCAGAACATGGAACAGGTGTAGGCTTTGCGCCAATGAACGTGTAGTGTCTATGGGGACGGGATAGTCTGTGTCAATGGATGTCCCGGGCCTTGTTGATAAGGCTAACTGCAGAAGGGAAGAAACTGTGATCCAATGTAGCTCAATTGTTAGAGCAAGGCACTAAGACTGCCAGAGCAAGGTTCAATTTCCACTGTGGAGAAGAATGTAAAATATCACCCACAGCAAAAAAAAGATACAACAATCTGTGTCTATGAAACTGGTCTTACATGTATCAGTACATTGGATATTTGGTTTAGATTTAGTTTTTACTGACAAACTGACATCATGACAAATTAAATACAAGCAGCAGTAAACACAATAAAAGAGAAGTTAAAGTACATTCAGCTGACTCAGTGTTTTTTAATCATGGTGCCATCATTAAGCGCTTGGGGTGTATTTAATGGGTTACTGTAGTCAAATGGTGGATAAGTCATTGAAAATCGAATCGATAATCGTCTGAAATCGAAAATCGATTCTGAAATCGAATCGTGACATCACTACCGATTCCCACCCCTATTAAGTACTAGCTTTCTTGTTGCTGATTGGATGTCTTTGATGTCATTGTGAGTAACAGGAAATGGGACTAGCGGCGATGTGTTACACTGGCCAGAAAATAAGACTTCCGGTTTGGGCATTTAGCCTTCAAAATAAAAGTGTGAGTTTAAATCTGCAGAAATACTGTTTAAAACCTATTTCTATACATTGACCAACATTTTATTTTGTGGTGGCCATGCTAATATTGTGGCGGTGAGCCACAGATGAGCCTATGTATGGGAAACACTGGACCAGAATGTATTTTACAATTTGTTTCACACATTTATTGCATTAGATGGCAATCTTCAGCTGTTTTTCTGCACAGAAAGACCATCTGTTGTAGAAACCAGACTGTTTAGCAACATTAACATTCAGGAAGGAAGAATATGTTTAGGGCAAGTGTTCTGACTTAGGAATTCAAGGAATTTTACACCAGGAACACAGTGGGAACCCTGATATGATACCTCAAGACAAAGGCAGGATTCTACAGAAACATGTTTCCGACCTCATTTACAGGACATTTTAGGAGCACAGAATACAATTTGGGAACATGATGAAATGACGGTAATCAAAAAATTCCCACCTCTGTTTTGATTGTCAAGTTTTTTATTTTGGGGAGCATGTATGATACTAAAGTGGTAGCACAGTAGGACCATGAAAGGTGATTTTGTGTTGAATTGTATTGTTAGCCTAGTGATAGGAAAGGAGCTTAATCGTTGCATTGTATCAATATGTTTGTGTCTCATATGGTGTCTATAGAAAGTCATCATACCCTTTTGAAGTCACTTTTTTTGTCTTACAGACAGAAAATGAAAATACATCAAATCCATATTTTTCCAGCTTTATTTACACATTTTCTGGAAAGTAATAAAAATTGAAAAACTAGGGTTGGAAAAGTAATCAGTCCCCTCAGAATAACCATTATAAACTTGCTCAGGCATAACCAATCACCTTCCAAATCACACACCAAGCTAATTAGCTTCCACGTGACGTCAATTGTAGTGGTTTTGATTATTTCAGAACAAAATCAGCTGTTCCTTGAGGATTCCACTCCTAGTAGTGCATTGTAACACAAATAGTTCACTCTGGCTGGAATGGTGCTTTCAAAAAAAAGTTGTGGATAGGCACAACTTAGGAGAAGGATATTAAATGATTTCAAATGCTTTAACTATCCCTCTGAGCACTGATCAGAGTAGTATTAAGAAGTGGAAGGCATATGGCTCCACCCACACCTTGCCTAGATTGGGCCGTCCCTCCAAACTGGATGACAGAGCCAGGAAAAGATTGCTACCAAGAGACCAATGGCAACTTTGAAGGAGTTACAAGTCTTTATGGTAGAGATTGATCGATTTGTGCACATGACAACAATCTCACAAGCTTTACACAAAGCTGGCCTTTATGGCAGGGTGGCAAGAAAGAAGCCTGAAAACATGTCACACTGAGTCTCATTTGTTTTATGCGAAAGAACACATAGAAGATTCCAATGCCATGTGGCAAAAGGTTTTATAGTCAGATGAGATGAATATTTTACTTTTTGGACTGAAGTTTTTTGTTTGGCAAAAACCAAACACAGCACACCACCCAAAATAGACCATACCTACAGTGAAGCATGGTGGTGGCAGAATTATGTTGTGGGGGTGTTTCTCTTCAGCGGGGACTGGGCAATTGGTCAAGATTGAAGGGAAAATGGATGCTGCCAAGCACACCCTGCTAGACAGGCTGGCATGGGCTCTGCCAAATCGCAGGAAAGCCTGCTTAGATAAATGTTTAAAGCACCGCCTGAACACAATAAGCCCCTTAGCTTTAGGCAGCTTGGTGCACCTAATACAAGTAATAGTGCAGTGATTGCTGATGTCATTCGGGAATACACCAATAGCTACATACTTGTGAACAGCATTGGTTAGAATGATGTCGATAAGAGCGTCACTGCCAGGTTTAGCAGGATTTAATCTGGTGGGACTAATTATACGATGAGAAAGATTCTAAGAGACCAATCAAATTAAAATAAATTCAGAAGAGGATGAATTCAACAGCAAATCAACTAAGCTTGAAACAGAATCGTTTATGTCTAAAGGGGGCCTATAACACCCAATAATTGTGAGAGGAGCATTAGCAACAATTATCTGAACAGCCAGAAACTAACTGTTTTGGGATAGTAATAGAATGAACAACTGACCTCATTTTCAGAGATATATATTGCAAACCCACCAGCCCTGCCCTTTCGGTCGGTTCTGAAGACATTAAAACCAGCAATATGTATAACATTGTCGGAGATAGACGGCTTTAACCATGTCTCAGAAATTGGCTTGGGAAGGTCTAAGAATTGTAAAACTGGTTTGATATGTTGCCCAATACCGGCTTACACCGGTATTCTGGACTTCTCGCCACAAGATGGCGGACTCACACAAAAACACAGAAAACACCATAGTGTGACACAAACATTCAATCATTCAAAAAGTTTACCATGTTAAATGCAATAGTAATACCCACTAAAACGAACTGATTATAATCAATATGCATAGCATAGGCATTAAACGTAGACAGCAGCCCGGCTGGTCTTCAAACAACCAACATTTTCCCATGTCACGCCCCTGTTCCGGTCTCTTCACTGGCTTCCCATCTCGGCGCGCATCAAATTTAAGACACTGGTACTGTCCTACAGGGCAATACATGGAACTGCCCCTCCTTATCTGCAATCCCTGGTCAGGTTCCAAACTTCAGCTCGTCCGCTCCGCTCATCCACTCTTGCGGGTCGCCTAGCCCCCCCATCGCTGCGTGGGCTTGGAAGTCGCTCGTCACGGGCTCGACTCTTCGC
>OMOT01044159.1:0-10623 GCA_900312575.1 Acanthochaenus luetkenii
TCCAAACTTTTGACTGGTACTGTATATACACAGTGTTTTTGTGTCACGTATCATACATACATTTAATCTGCATAATAACACATTATGGTGGTTATTAAAAACAGTGGTCAGAGCAGTTTGTAAGTGAAAAAGATTTGTATTGATAATAGAGTAGGACAGTGCAACAGTGCTGGAAATTGTGCCTGTCGCTTCAAGATTGTTTCATTCTGGGTAGTGAGAGGAGCCATGTTTCCCATCATGTGGGTTTTTCTACATGCAGAGAAAGTCCGTGTTTAGCGGTCGCGGTCGGTAGAGCAGCCCAGTGAAATGTACCATGCGTTACACTTTCCTTACACTATTGGTGTTCTTTACAGTACTGTCACGGAAGTAATAAATGTCCTGCCGAGAGCGATAGAGAGAACAAGCAAGCGAGCGAGAGAGAGAGAGCGAGAAAGCGAACGAGAGAAAGAGAGAGCGAACGAGAGAGAGAGAGAGCGAACGAGAGAGAGCGAGCGAATGAACGAGAGAGAGAGAGCGAACGAGAGCGAGCGAACGAGCGAGGTTTTGACTCCTGATATCCAGGAACTAGCCGGATGGTTCAGTATGGCAGTTTTCAGACCGGGTGCGTTTTGTCTGAATTGTTTCTACCTGGCCGTAAAATCCAAACTGCGCTCAGACGCTTTCAGCCCAGATGGAGCCGGTTGGTTACTTCTTCTTTTTCCGTATCTGCTTCCTGCCTCAGGCCAAAAAGCTTTATTGACATGACTGGTAACACAATAACATTAGAGGGTGAAGGTGAAGTCCGCCCCCTGCTGGACCGGCGGCAAACAGACATTTTGATGACGAAATGTCTGAACGTAAGAATCGATTCTTGGGAGTTGGTGAATCGATCGATGCTCGTGGACAATAGAATCGCGATTCTTACATGAATCGATTTTTCCCACCACCCCTACAGCAATATACTAGTTTAAAAACATGGCCACTAAAATGAACTGATTATAATCAATATACAGAGCATAGGCATTTAAAAAAACGTAGTTTAAAACCGAAGTATACTCGGACTTGGTTAATCAGTTCCGTACAAAACGTGCTTGACATCAAAATAAATAAAATAAGGCTCCAGCCTAGTGCAACAGGTAGGCTAAATGTTTTAGAAAATAAAAACAATGACATAGAAAAATCATCATAAAACATAAATCACTGGCATCAAAAAAATACAATTGTGTCAAATGTGTCGGCTATGAAAAGTTTTAGAAAGAGCAAATTGTACACATCTATGTAAACGTCAAATACAAAACAAAGAAATAGACAAATGAATTCAATAGGCATGTATTTGTCTCAGTACTCACACTATAAAATGCTATTTAAAGCCCACATGCCACAGGTCCAGGTACCTCAGGGAGTGATAACCTTCAGATTCACAACCATGTCCACTTGGTCCGGCTTCAGAAGAGACTTTAGGGGCGAAACAACCTTCTGCTGTACTGAACAGTCTTTCTGACTAAGTGTTAGTCGCACAAACACATAAATACGTGCGTGCTACGTTTGACAGCAGTGGAAAGCGGGCCTCGTTAATGAGTCTAACGGGTCGGCTTCTGCGTAGATCTCAGACTCCTGTTTGTAAATTTCCATCTCCACTGCAACTTTCTCCTCATTGGTTTTATTTGTAGGTGACTCCTGCTGGTGTTACATTAGCCTTGTTAGCTTAGTGAGGCTAACTGCTTGCTCCGCTTTGAACACGACAACATGGCTCCTCCCTCTGCCCCTCCCCCTCAGCTGTAAGTGAAACTTGATCCCAACCTTAATTTCTAACCAACTCTGCTCATGTAGCGCACAGATGCAACTAGTGCTTGGTTTATGAACGAAAATATTATATTTATCACGTTGCATTGTGGTGCTTTTTCCCCCCTTCTTCCGTATGATCTCATAATAACAAATGCGGGTATAGTCAAGGGTGTATAAAATGGATGTCAGCTCGCAGACCGGTAAAACCTGAAACCGACCCAACCCTACTATACATATTTCATAAAACCATTGAAATAAATTGTTTCAGTAGCAGACAACGTTGAAGTTCACAATACAACAAATTGTCTGTTCTAGTGGAAATCTTTTTTGGAAATATTGGGGAAATTGCTGAAAGCGTTACAACCGTCCCTGGTCTCCCCTACGTGGATGTCACACCTGGTCACATCGTGTGTGAACAGCGTATAGCTAATGAGATGTAACACGACGTAGTTAGTTAAGACCACAACTTACCTACCAACAGGCAGCGACGTCAGCAGCAGCACCCACTAACCTGTCAGCAAAAGTTGTCGTTAATGTCACGGAGAGTGTAACGTCACTGCACTCAGATCCACCTCCGGGTGTTGAGGGCGTTGAACGGACTCAACGTGCCGTTTTAACTCAAGGTAACCGTTTAGAACTGTTACAATAGTTTCATAGCTGGCCGCTTGTCAACGCGGTTGTTGTATAAACACGTTACAAGCAAACGACATTGGAGTCAAACGTACCTCGTACACAAGTCCAACAGCCGGGTACTCGAGAGGAGAGCGCTGATAGTTTTCTGGACGACACGCAGATTGGTTCGAAAATACGCGTGAGACTTGTAAAACGCAGAGTGCGGCAGGTTATTCTCTGTACTCCATGTTAAATGGTGTCGTTGCCACTGGAGCACCGCCCACCCCGGGTGCGTTGCCGCCTCGGCGAGCTCAGCCATTTGATAGACCGGACGCTCGTCAGGCGTTTCTCGAATGTGATTGGACAATATTCACCCCGTCCAATCGCTTTAGTTTGAGTCGACCACCAGAATTTTAAGGTGCCCTGTGTGTCGAATCGATAGTACCAGTCCAGTACTGTGCAAAGTAAATGTTGTGAAATGCTCAAACCTATTTTTATGCTCTATTTATACTGCAGGCGTCTGGCTTGCAGAGCATGTGGCCTTCACCTGACCTGGTTGAAAATATTACAGAGTGTTATTGTCTTACATTCTATTCACAACACAAGCAAGAGGGAACTGTTATTATTACTATGTATTTTTTTAGTCCATAAAACAAATGCTCAAGAGTGTCATGGTCAGACTTGAGGGTCTGCCTGAGTGAGTCTGCTCTGGAGCTGCCTGCTGTGGTAGTGGATCTCTCTGTGTGGAGGACAACAGCACTGCTCTCCTTGGTAAGACGTAAACCCAGGGGTCCAGGATCTGATTCCGGGAGGCCAGACGCAAGCCCCTCTGGCCGATGGACTGATGTACCGGAGCTTTTGGTAAAACTGCATAGCTGACGCAAGAATGTGGATCTGTTAATATAGGAGAGACACATAATCCCTTATGAATGTAGTACTGTATCACCTACAATATTCAGAAACTGTTAGGGACTATACATATACATTAAACAGGGTTCTAAAGGTGTGAAACAAAATCTTTAAACAACTCCGAACTCCACTCTTACTTTGTTCATTTCTTCCTGTTGTCTATTTCTGCCTACCTCTGCCTGGGTATAATTTCAGTAAAGCCATCAGTTCCCATCTCACAAGCTCTGACATAAAGATCCGTGGAGTAAAACAAGACATCTTTCTCCCTCAGACGTTAAAAACTCTATCTGGGATTTTTGTTTTCTTGGTTAAATGAATTATTTAAAAGCCAGTAGTGGGGAGAACTTTGTACCAGAGTGATCCATTTTTCCAGGAGAGGAATTAAGGGCGAAGGTGAATTAACACTTTTTATAATACACATTTATTATAATTATTTACAGTGTGAAACATATAAAAACAACAGTACTAACAAGAAAGAGACTCCAGCACACACAGGAAACCACGGTGATCACTGCCAATCGTGCCATCATCTCCACATCCAGTGAGCAGAAAGAGGAGGAAGACGATGAGGGCGATGCATGACGGTCACGAGGAGCCGCTGACTTTGGTTTAACACTCTGGGAGCTCAGGCCACTTATGATGTTACAGAGCAGGGAGAGTGTGAGTGCTGTGAGGCCCTGACACGAGAAGGCCAGGGCCAGGTTGGTGTCGGGCCGTAGACCGTGGGCCATGGATGGGCAAGAAGCACCGGGTGCCTGGAAACTGGCGAGTGTAACTGCCAACAGCGAATAAAGGCAGCTCAGCTAGCAGGAGCGCAAGAGAGGACCGAAGCAGCAGCGGACGTGAGTCTCTGTGATCGTGGCAGCGTGGAGCTGCGTGATGCCCACACTGCGCTCCACTGCCACTGGCGCAGCCCAGCAGCAGAGGGCACAAGCCAAGAACACCATGCTCGTCCCAAAGATCTGTCAGAATGCCTTGGATGGGCTCTATGGCCTGCATTGTTACTTTGTGCCCCTGACTATGATCTGTGTGCACTACATATACACAAACGGCCAAAGCACCTGGGGTCACGTGACCTCCAAGATCAGCCAATAGCCGAAACGGCGGTGCAGCAGAGAAGGTGTCTGCTTTGAAGCTTTGACACATGCTTCACTGGGCAATGCAATGGCGGATTATTACAAGTATGTTTTAACAACTTCTACCAGCCTGGTAGTTTGGCAATGAAAGGAAATTGTGTAAATGTAGTTTCATGCTGCTTTGATCTGGTTGGTTACTTGGTTTGCACAACATGTCCTCTCTCTCACTCTGCGCTCAATCTTTTAGATCCTACTTGTTGACGTGGTTAGCATAACGCATTAGTGGTTTTAATGACACATTCAAATAGTTACTTTAGCTAACGTTAGCATGCTTGCTACTTCATTAGGCTATAGCTATGTTTCTTGCTAATGTGTTTTCATACTGTTAGAATACCTGGAACCTGCTTGGAACAGTTGCTTCACAATATTTTGTAATATTGCAAAGTTGTGGAAGTGGTCTGGATATCTTAGTTTGCTTTAGTTAGATTTATTATTAGAGAAATTCTAGTGAATGTAAAGCTTTCCTCTTTTTCTATAAGGTGGAGATATGGAGATATGAGTCAAATCATTGTTAAGTGTTGGATTTGATTATAAAGTACAAGGTACAGTCAATTTAAAACTAAGTTGTGCTCTTCTTTTTTTCCTTCCTGCGCAGAGGTGGAGATAATAGATATACCAGTGCTGGTGCTTCAGAGGGAGAGGTGCAGGAAAAGAGGTACTGGCAGCTACAGGGCAAACAATCTACAGTATAGTTGTTGGTATCAGATTGAGCTCTGTGTGAGACTTAAAGTAGCTATGACTGTGAGTTATACAATGACAATAGGGGGAGTTAACTTTTCCTCCAGGGCGTAAAGGGAACCCAGTACAGTGCAGGCGCCTGCTTCAGTGAACTTACAATCCTTACAATATCTTGCTTGTTTAACGTAATGTCCGCAGCCTGTAGATGATGACACATCACGTACCACACAACACATTCTGTAGTCAGGGGTCACCAACTAAGTATTCTAGAGAAAAACTGAACGCAAGTCAGACACACACAACAGCATTCCACATTGTAGATCCTGTACTGGTCCCAATACCAAAATGAATGGATGAGATAGGACTCAAAAACCTAAGATAGAGTGACTCCTATCTTTTCCATTAATTCAGAAGTGAGAAACGTATGGCTCCTATGGAAAAGATCCTGTAGTAATATGGATGTATTTTTTCTATTAGATTATTTTCAAGGTAAGAATACAGCTGACAGTTTGAATTGTGGGTGGTCTATGCCTTAGTAGCTAGGCTAATGTTTCAGTCTTCCAAGCAGCCTAATGCAAAAGATTCTATCAAATCAGTCTTAGGCGACCTTCAAAACAGTTTGAAGCTGCTAACGTTAGTGTTCATCCGTAGACACTTGACACAATCTAATTCAGAAACTCTGAAGGTAAGAACGTAAAGTGTATATGATGACATATTAGTCATTTGGTATCGACTCCTTTTGCAAAGTATAGATTTCAGTTATTTTTAACCCAAAATGCGTTTGCGTTCTGTGTCCTGTCTGGAGTTTCCTAGCACATAATATGTTTCTGCCAATGAACAACAACAGGGGTGAGACGGGCGAGACCTGCTATCTTATCTCTACATGCTCGACGTCCCTCTCTGGATGTGTTCCCGCCATCCATTCATCTCCAATAGCAACGGAGATATCTTCCATTTCCTCTGTCTGTATTGCTCTCTGTACATATTTAGCATTGCAAGTCAACAGGCCATATGAGCTTTGTAGCAGTAAGCCCGAGTGATAGACATGGGTTAGTGATAGTAGGACAGCAGATAGGTTAGAAAATCAATACAGGAGTATGGGGTTAGTAATGAGCTTCTGTTTGCTCTTTGACAAAACTCTGAACTCCACTCTTACTTTGTTAATTTCTTCCTGTTCTATTTCTATAATTTCAGTAAAGCCATCAGTTCCCATCTCACGAGCTCTGACATAAAGATCCGTGGAGCAAAACAAGACATCTTTCTCCCTCAGACGTTAAAAATTATATCCGGGATTTTTGTTTTCTTGGTTAAATGAATTACTTCAAAGCCAGTAGTGGGGAGACCTTTGTACCAAAGTGATCAATTTTTCCAGGAGAGGAATTAAGGGCGAAGGTGAATTAACATTTTGTATAATACACATTTATTATAATTATTTACAATGTGAAACATATACAAAATGTAAATAGGGAATGCAAAACAAAAGCAAACAATTAACACAAACATAATTTGTTCTGTCCATACACCAGTGGTTCCAAAATAGACAATATTTTAACAGACAATTTGAACATTCAAGTTTTGAGACACTGATTATCTGAACTAAGTACATAATAAACCCCATGTCTATTCATACATTTAGACCTTACAGTGTCCCTGCCTGGGGCATGAATGCCATAACTTGCTCAGCTTTATACAGAAATGTACAGCAATATACACACAGATGTACATTTCAAATCCATCTCTGTCTCATAATTGTACTAACTGACTAGTTATATTTAAATACAGTGGAAACAATATATACAGAAGAGAAAAAGTCAAAGAAAAAAAGAAAAAGAAAGTACTTGCCTTTTATGAAAATCTTTCAGATTGTCTTTGTTGGTCCGATAAAGTACCTGGATGATGCAACAAGCCACGCCACCTAAACCAGGTCTTGATGTATCAGTTCAGTGGATGTTTTGGTCCAAAATCAGTTATATACTATATATATTTTTTTCCACACATGAAAATAAATAGAAAACATTTAGAGAGTTTTGTCCCAAAATGAGATATCCACCATTTGAAAAAAGAAAAAAAAGAAAAGATGGCTGGCATGAAAGTAAAACCCATTATGGGTTACTGTTTAAGTCATGGGTTATCTTAACACCTTTGCTTAAATGTTAGCATATGCAGTTTTTTGAGGATAGAATGATTTGTGTTTTTGATATATTGACTGGTGAAATTCAGATGTAGTAATTTGGACAACATTTATACAATATTACATTTAACAGTTCTGTTACCCCTGCTTAAAGTGTAAAGGCCAACTCATGGTCAGGAAATTAGTTAGAGTTTGATGATGCTTCACTCTTTCGCTCTTCAGATATGAGACTCTGCTGTGTTCTGGATGCTCTTGGATGTCTGAGGATGACAGAAGGTATAGACAACCCCAATCAGTGACGATAGACTCATTCAGTGCTCGTTCATTATGCCGATTGGCTCTCATCAATCACCAAGATACAACATGCTTCACTTCACACCAACTACATTGCCTCCTTATCTTCAAGCTCTGGACAATTCTGGATAATGAGACATTTGCTTTTGAAATGGCTCCAAAAGGACACTTCCACAATATCTTGCATCCATTATGTTTCTTAAATGTCTCTCAAGCGATCTAATTACAGAGGAAATGGTGGGACAGATCATATCTCACACTATGCTGCCCACACCCACATTAAATGCTTGAATAAATGGACTGATTGAAATGTGATTTTGGTGGACAATGAAGGCAATTCAATAGTAACCTGTGTATGTTCTGACTTTCTTGTTGTGCTTTGTTTTATTGGTGAATTCAGCTCATTCTGTCTGTATCAGAGCCACTAGAGGGAAATATTGAGTTTGTGTGACTGCTCACCTGTGCTTTGCTTGATTGGGAGGAACATAACTCTGAGTACGTTTTCTTCTGAGGTGCACAGAAACTGGACAGGAATTTTCCATACTCTTCCCTCACCTGCAGGGGGCAAAGGAGACTATTCAATTATTTGAACCCCTGTAGGAGTTTTGACATCAATGATAATTGTAGAGCTTATTGCTTATTGCATTATTTTTCTGATGTTTGGGAGGAGAGTGACAAACCTGTTTAGAAAGCAGACAGTGCATGACAAAGAGCAGAACCCCCTGCAGACTGCTGAGGATAGTGAACAGGTAAGACATGGCTGTTGTGCCCTCGTCAAACTGGAAACAACCAAAGATCCACATGGTGCCCAGCACGCACAGCTGAGCCACTGCAGTGATGGTGAATGCCCTGCAGGAGGCAACAACGATACACATGGGCCAAATCTGAGGCACTGTAAGTATCAGGAAGCAGGAAATACGTGTGATTGCAAACTCACTTAATTTTGCGCAAGTTGTTTAGGTCAGGGTTCAGACTTGACATCTTCTGTGCCAACTTCCACACAGTGATCAAAAAGAAGAAAATGTTCACCTGCAAGGCAACGTGGAGGTGACGTGTTAACAAACTGAAGTCAGTATCAGGGGTGACACTCAACTCGAGGCTTATTTCCTTACTCACAGTGATGATGAGACAGGCAGGACCAAAGAAGCTCCAGATGAATGCGCCCTCCAGGTCTAACCAACAACTAAAATACACATGAAGAATGTATCGAGGAGGGTCAACAAAGGTTAGATATTATTGGGGCATTCATTAGAAATAAGGCAAAATCAGTGTCAGTAGTGGGAACTCACTGTCTCTTGGTGCCATATCCCTTGGCGTTGACTATGGCAGAGATAGCGACGATTACAGCTGGGACTCCATAGCCACCTGCCATCATGTAGAGGGATTTGAAGGTGGTGTTAAAGACCAGCACTACCATCCTGAAGAGTTGTACGCCCTCCAGACACATCCAGCAGAATGATGCCAGGTAGAAATAATGCAGCAGACCGGCTACCGCTGCACAGCCAGCCTAATGTAGCGGGGAGAGTGAAGAGGATCAGGAACAGTGAAACATAGACAAAGGATGCTGAGAAGTGACAGAGATAAACTACACACTGTACTGTTGTTTACAACTATACGGCAGCCACATCAATCATCCAGTAGCTGTGCCATGATTTCAAACATCTAGCCCCACTTGACTGCGCACCCTGTGACAGAAATAACATTTGCCTCTATGTTTGTATTTACACGGTTCTCTGTGCGGGAGATGCCTGCAAGGAAGACAAGGTTGGCAATGAAGAGGCTGATGCAGAGGTGCAGGTGAATGGTGGTCCGCGGACTCTGGATGGAGCGGACCAGTGAGAATGTGAGGATGCAGATGAGCAGGCACAGTAGTGATAGGGACAGGCCCAACCAGGTGATCAGCTGCAACTCAAACCTGTCCTATTGGGAGAGAAGGGTTACTACAGTACATAGACACGGCCTGAGAGTGCTATCAGCCTCGTGGTGTGGTGTGTAACCGGTGCAACGGAGAACTTTTAACCTCAATCTCATAAAGGGCCATGAGCACAGCAAAGCTGCTCAGATGGTTGCAGGAACACACAGTGTAGTCAGGGTTGGACTCCACAACACTGCAGCCATGAGCAGACCATGTCCCACCATCCTCCGTGGAATCCCAGTACGCACAGGTGTGGTTACTGTCATTTGACTGCAAAACAGATTAAGGCACCAGCATGAATTGAGAACAGTTATCTCATTACGGATATAACATTCATCCTGCCGAGACTGATCGTACAATCGTTCCCTACCTGTTTCAGGTGGTAGAAAGTGAACACGACTGGCTCTTTGAGGTGGCTCGTGTTCTTGTTACTAACGGTGGCCGTCACCACTTTGGAGTTGATCTTGAAGCGTTTGTCCTCTGGTGCTTTCATCCCGCTGAAGAAGCCATCGGCGGAGTCTTCCAGGTTCTCATAGCTCAGCAAGGACACTGTTGCAAAGCCTATAATAGTCACACAGAGACACCCTGGATTAAGTGGACATGCATTCCCTTTAACGGACATATATGGATGAAACGAGGTTATGAAAGTACGATAGTCATGTTGATGATGATGACCTGGGTAAAAGGAGGCCTCTCCAGCGGCTGTCTCCAACTGGATATCCATCTGGGCATGCTTAGATGATAAAGTCATGGCTCCCTGGGGTAAGACAGCCCCCCTATGTACCCGCAGCTCCAGCTCTGGACCCAGACACAAAGATCATGCATTACTTGGCAGTACATAGATGATGTTCAACAAATTAGAAACGGTCTTGATGTGAAGTTACACAGCGGACCTCTCGGAAGAACAAATTGTCTTCGTAATGGAGCAAACAGTTATGACTGAGTTGCACGTGTCTCGGCGAACAGGAAAGAAAATAACAAACCCAAAAAAACAAAGAGAGCAAAGACAAATTCTGCTGCTTCGGCATGTTCATTTTGTACTTTATTCTTAACCTGTGTGAGTGTTGGATCTCTTGATCCGCGGGGGCTTGATGAGGGGTCCTATCAGCCTCAGAGCGTTCTCCACCACGTCCAGGAAGGTGGAGACTTTCCTGTTATCGTTGAAGGCCCCACTGGACAGGAGC
>OMOT01044169.1:0-10270 GCA_900312575.1 Acanthochaenus luetkenii
GTGTGTGTCCCATGGGTTGTGTCAGAGAAAGTGAGAGAGACAGGGAGAGGATCGAGAGAGCTGGGGATTCCGAACGGACCCTGAATCCCCCTCGGCCAAGAACCTGTGTCCGGCTATCTACACCCATGTAAACCCTGGACAATAATACTACGCATGTGATATGCTGGACTATGCCTCCGTGTGTTAAGCCTGGACTATATGCTCATGCTCAGATGCTTGTGTGACTCTGGACTCTGTGTTTGACCCGGCATGTTCCTGCCTGTGTAAGGTAAATAAAGCTGTGGTTGAAACGTGAATCCCTGCTGTGTGGACAATTGTTGCTTCCGGGCGTGTGTGTGTCTCATCTCTGGCAAGAGGTGGAGACCCCCTACGAGAGGGTGGGCGCCACACTTTACTGACTCTTTTAGATCTACGGTCAACAACATCCACTCTCTGATGTCCAGCTCTCCCCCTGTTACCCCCCTGCCTGGGAACATGCAGTTCCTCCCATATTTCACTGGGATACAGCAGAGCCACATTGAGGAAATCCTCAGAAAAATGAAATCTTGCACCTGTGCCCTGGACCCCATTCCCACTGCTCTGCTCAAGTCACATATCCCCATTCTCAGGCCATTCATCACCCAAGCTGTAAACCTTTCCCTTCAAACTGGTTATGTCCGACCTGCTCTCAACGATATTGTAGATTGTCATATTTTGTAACCAATCAGATTTTGATTGGTTACATTGAGATGCCAGAGCCTTCTAGCTGGCCTAACTGCCTATGTAAGTGTCTTGCGTCTGTGGGGAAATGTTGTCAAATCAGAGTGAACAGAAGCCCAGCTAGCTAGCTGAAGTCCAAGTAGCAGTGACACTTCATGGCATTTGGTTATTCAGATGTGATTTTTGGATTACTTCAGAACAAGACACTTTATATACAATTCTGTCCAACTAGAGAAGTGACACTATTGAGAGGTAGAAGGAGTGATTTGATGAAATATATCAGTCTACTGTGCGTGAAACAGGGGCACTGCGCGCAGGGGGATATCTGCACAAGTTACCAAAAACTACACAGTGACATTTTGGACAACATTCTTGGACTTGTCTTGGATAAGGAACATATTTAACTGTACAACCGTGTCATTGACCGCGTCATTGACCGCGTCAATGACCGCGTCATTGAACTTTTTATAAAAAAAGAAAGGAGGATGGACTTTGTCTTCACTTCTTCGTTTTTTGTCCAAAAAGTTTAATTGAATTCCTAGAAATGACCTTTACCATCATCTAGACAAGAAATCCTATTGTGCCTACCTTTCAACGGGAAAAACATAATTGGCTGTATTTACAGACCACCTGACACCGACATTATTGATGCCCTCTATTCTACCACATCTGACTTTCTCAAAGTACTTTATTCTACTTATTTTTATCTGTAGATTTACAAACTAGAATAGCAAATACATCAGCTTCACTTATTGACAATATCCTATTCAATTGCCTGGATTTAGAAATTACTTCAGGAATATTGACCTCTGACATCTCCAATCATTTCCCTGTGTTGCAAAATAATCCACACCAATAGAAATATTAAGACTAAATGTAAAAACTCTGTCAATGAGCAATTTAAATATCGTAAATTCACCCCCAAAAATATGGACTCCTTCAAGGCTTTGATCAGGGTTGTTTCATGGGATGAGGTTTTTAAGCTCCATGATGTTAATGAAGCCTATCAGTCTTTCTAAGTGCTTTTAATTCAGTTTTTGATAAATGTTTATTTAAAAAATGGGAAACCTTGGATTACAGATGATCTAAAGATATGCTCCCATAACAAAAATAAACTATATAGAAAAGCTATTACTAACCTTTCCACTCAAAATGTGGAAACCTACAAAAAATATAAGAATAAATGTACTCTCTCATTAAGGAAGGCTAAAAAAATTCACTTTGCAGAAAAATTTACTTAAGCGTCTAATTACATTAAAGCAACTTGGCGCATCATCAACCAGTTATTAAAACGAAAAATAAATCCAGCCAGTGCATTTATTGAGATACATTACAGCATTTAGCAGATGCCTTTATCCAAAGCGACTTACATATCATCGGCAGAGGCAGCCATGCAAGGCGCCAACCTGCTCAACGGGAGCAATTTGGGGTTAGGTGCTCAAGGACACTACAACATGTTTTATTTTCCCCGGGAGGAGCTGGACTCGAACTATCAACCTTGCGGTTGCTGGGCGGGAACTCTACCACCTTAGCTACTGCCACCCCATATATGATGAGATGGTATGTAAGGATGAGACTTTCAATAATCCGAGAGAGATAGCTTATGGCTTCAATGATTTTTTGGCACTTCTCTGGCATCCAACATCAATGACTAATGAGAGCCCTTGTAATTTAATTAAAGGTAATTTTCCTCCTCTCTGCAACTTTGATCCACCTAATGCTAAAGAGGTGTATGACATTATTATGACTCTAAGAAATGTGGCCGCAGGCCATGATGGAATTATAAGCAGCCTTATCAAGGAAGCCATTGATTATATTTTGATCCCATAACCCATATATTTTGTTTATATCTTCAATCTGGTATCATTCCTCAAGATCTCAAAATTACCAAAGTTATACCCATTCATAAATCTGGTGACACTAATTACTTTAACAACTACCGTCCGATATCTATTCTATTATTTATTAAATTGTGGAGAAACTCGTTTATTCAAGAATTTCAAACCACCTAGCTGAGAACGACATCCTGTACAACCATCAATATGGTTTTTCGTTAAAAATATTCTACCGAACTAGCTCTGTTGCAGCTTGTTAATAAAATGTATTCGGCCTAAGAAGATAGGAAATTTGCTCTTGGTGTATTTTTGGATTTGACCAAGGCTTTCAATACCGTCAACCATTCAATTATTATCTCCAAGCTGAATAGATATGGAGTACAGGATGTTCCTCTCAAGTGGCTTACCAACTATCTTGAGGATAGAGAGCAAATTGTTTCAATCAATGGTTGCTCCTCTAAGAAGTCACAAATTTGTGTTGGGGTTCCCCAAGGTTCCATCCTGGGTCCTGTTTTGAATTTACATTAATGATCTGACTACGACCTGTAATCATTTTCTCCCTATACTATTTGCAGATTATACACATTTTATAGCAGTGTAGTTCATGATGATTTCAAGTCTCTAACTGATTATGTAAACAATGAATTGTCTACTGTCTCTAAATGGTTTCAGATAAATAAACTAACTCTAAATAAATAAATAAAATTACTTCATTATCTTTTGCAACAAGAACAAATCTTATCCTAAAGAAGAATCTAAAATATTAATTAACGGAAAATACATTCTCCATGTGCCTTAAACTAAATTCTTAGGAATTATTGTTGATGAATGTTTACATTGGAAAAATCATATTGATTATGTATGCAGAGATCTATGGAGATGCTTGATATCTTGAGAAGGGTCTGCTCTCTGATCCATCCTTCTGCTCATTTAGCAATGTATTATAGCTTTATTTTCCATACATCAACTATTGCAATATTGTCTGGGCTGCTACATATCCATCGTACCTTAAAAACATTTCTCGTAATCCAGAAGAGGTTCCACTATTCAGGAAATATCAGTTATTATCTATCGACAAATTTAATGTTTTCCAAACATGCTTATTTATTTTCAAATTCATAAACTGTAAGCAAGACCTTCCTGTTACCTTCCATAATTTTCTCACCTGACCCTGACCATTCATATCCAACCAGCCGTAGTAATCATCTCCATTTACTTTTCTGTCGTACTTGTAGCTACCAATTCAATATCAAATTTAGAGGACAAATTCTGGAATACTTTGAGCTTGGCTCTGAGATATACATAATCTCAGCTGGCTAAGGGACTATCTCATTATGACTATTGACACGTCTTTATTTTCTTCTTAATATGTAGTCTGAGCTTGCTATGTAAATGTAACTTTGTTTAGATTTTTCTCTTTATTAATTTCATTTTAATTTCTTTGTTTTTGTCTTGAGTTTGTTTTTTTATGTGAGGGGGACTCTGTACAAGACCTTTGGGCTTCTTTCCCCCTCCTAGCACAGTTATTTTATGTGCTGAATAAAATCAATCAATCAATCATTTTATTTATATAGCCCTTTTATACAAGCACTCAAAGGGCTTTACATTGCATGCATATACATAGTACATCACATTATATACTACACTCAAACACATCTATTTGCATGTCTTTGACTGTCGGAGGAAACCGGAGCACCCGGAGGAAACCCACGCGAACATGGGGAGAACATACAAACTCCACACAGAGAGGACCAGGCAAGATTTGAACCCAGGACCTTCTTGCTGTGAGGTGACAGTGCTAACCACTGAGCTACCGTGCCGCCCAATGTACTAAACTAAACTAAATCTGCCCTCTTTTCAAGAAGTCAAAGACATGCAAATATATGTGTTTGTGTGTAGTGTGGTGCATGGTGTGATGTACTATGTATATGATGCATGCAATGTATACTTGTATGGGGGCGGCAGTAGCTCAGGAGGTAGAGTTCCCACCCCGCAACTGCAAGGTCGGCGGTTCGAGTCCAGCTCCTCCCGGCAATAATCTGTCGTAGTGTCCTTGAGCAAAACACCTAAACCCCAGAGTTGCTCCCGTTGAGCAGGTTGGTACCTTGCATGGCTGCCTCCGCCAACGGTATGACATGTAGGTCGCTTTGGATAAAGGCGTCTGCTAAATGCTGTAACGTAATGTGTAAGTCGCTTTGGATAAAAGCGTCTGCTAAATGCTGTAATGTAAAGTAAAGCCCACCCTAAACCGGAAGTTCTAGCCAACTATATGCCAATTTACAACCTCGCCTTCCTGTCCAAGGTGTTAGAGAAGGTAGTTGCTTCTCAAATCCAGGACCACCTCAAACACAACAACCTGTCTGAAAAATTTCAGTCAGGCTTTCATTCAGCCCACAGCACCGAAACAGCTCTGCTCAGGGTGACAAATGACCTGCTGATGGCAGCTGATGAAGGATCACCATCATTTATCATACTCCTTGACCTGACTGCTGCATTTGACATTTGAAATGGAACCACCAAAACTCTTCCGTCCGGCCAAACTCCTTGGCCCACCAAAGGTTTCTTCAATTTCTTTCCCTTAAAGGTTTTCTTGGAAGTTTTTCCTTGTATGCCTTGAGGGTCTAAGGCTGGTGGTGCCAGGTTGTTTAGGCCTTTTAGAATAGGTAGTCTAGCTATGTCCTGCCAAAAAAAAGAAAGTGTTCTGTTCTGTTTCTCTGTGTTTGTCTTACATTATTCTGTAATTCCAAGTAAATGTCTTTGAGACATGCTTGTGAAAAAGGGCTACATAAATAAATGAACTTGAACTCTAAGAAGGGCCTTGCTCAGAGAGGTGACCAACAACCCATTGGCCACTACTGAGTTCCTGTGCAGATATGGGATAACCTGCCATAAGGAAACCATCTCTGCAGCACTCCCATCAATCATGTCTTTATGGTTCAATGGCTAGACGGAAGCCACTCCTGAGTAAAAGGATTTGCGAAACGGCACTTTAAAAACTCTTGATTGCATGATAAGATTATCTGGTCTGATGACACAAAATAACTGAATGCCAACCACTACATCTGGCGAAAATCTGTCTAATACAATCACTATGGTGAACCATGGTGGTGGCAGCATCATGCTATGGGGATGCGTTTAAGCGGCAGGGACTGGGAGACTCGTCAGGACTGAGGGAACAATGAACGGAGCCAAATACAAAGAGGTTATTGAAGAAAACCTGCTCTATATCGCACACAACCTCAGACTAGGGCAAAGATTCACCTTTCTGCACGTCTCTGAATGTCCTTGAGTGACCAAAGCCCGGACATGAACCCCATTGAAAATCTGTGGAGAGACCTGAAGATCGCAGGTAACCTAGACTCCCCATCCAATTGGACAGAGCTTGGGAGGATCTGAAATGAAGAGTGGGAGAAACTGCCCAAATACAGGTGTGCAAAGCTGGAAGAGGCATGACCCAAGAAGTCTCTAAGCTGTAATCGCTGCCAAAGGTGTATCTACAAAGTAAAGGGGTTGAATACTTATGTAAATGATATATTTAATTTAATACATTTGCTAACGTTTCTAAAAATGCGTCTTTGCTTTGTCATTATGGGGTATTATGTATAGATTAATGGCAAAACAATTTCTTTATCTTACTAACTTTAAAATGTGTGCTATCTTGGCCAGGTCTCCCTCGAAAAAGAGATTTTAATCTCAAGGGATCTTCCTGGTTAAATAAAGGCTAAATATAAAATGAATTTAAAAAACATGAATGTGAAGCAGCTTGTTACTGGAAAAGAGCCTGGAGCTCTGTTGCCTTTCCCTGGATAAATAAAGGTTAAAAACAAATGCGTGCAACTTCTGTACATCAGGTTTGACAGATACAGCAGTTTGTTGCATCCAAACCATAGGTTTTCAATTTCAAATAACTATTGACTTTTCACAACAGAAAGCCAGACTAGTCAAATGTAGTTTATTATGCTGCTCCCGCATCTCCTCCTTGTATCCAATGTCCGTTTTTTGTGCAGGGGCAAATATAGTCTGCTCTAACCTTGACCAGTCAACAAACTATCTCACACACACACATACTCACACACACACACATCATCAATGGTGTTTCCAGTGGCCTCTTAGTTATGGGAGTAGAGTGACAGGTTTGATCACACCATCTGTTTCATCACAGCACATCAACAACCCACCATCACAGCTGGCACACACACACACAGAGTACAGGTTGCCTCTATGTTTCCCACCCACACACACACACTTCCCAGTCTTGACACACCTCTGTCAGTACAGGAGGAGACAGCACTAGCTACATCTGTATTAATGATGACACAATGTTTCTTCTCTCCAGGCAACATAGCGGGCCATCTCCACTCCCAGCAACTGTTGTACTACTGTACTGTGGTTAACAGTGCCTGCTCTGAACATTACCAAGTAAGGATGCTTGATGATATCAGCACAACATCGTTATCAGTCAATAATGGCTTCAAAAATGAACTATTGGCTTATCATCGGATATGTCATTTCTGCCTATATGACCGCAAAAAGACGCTTTAATTAATCCCAAAATGCTTGACTGAATGCTCGACGTCATGTCCCCAGCGCGAGGGTGCACAGCTGCTGCATCGAACATGAAAGAGGGGAAACAAACACGTCTGCGATGTGGAGGCTTTTTAAAGTGTCCGGAACAGTTGCAATTTGCAAAGCTTGCTCGGCATCGGTCATGCAAGGAGGAGTCACGTCACATTCCTTCAACACTACAACTTTAGTTACCCATCTGAAGAGTCGTCATCCCGACCATTACCACAAATTTGTTAAGAACAACGAGACGAAACAACCGGCAGCAGCCTCTTCTCCAGTCCTTTGATAAAGGCAGAAAATACTGTGAAAAAGAGACACTATGTCTATTTATGTTCTTTCAGTTGGCTTTAATTGATGTACATTTGTACAATGCACTTACTTTCACATGATCCCTGTGGACCGGGATGACATGTTTAAGCGGTGTGTCCGTCCGTGTGTGTGTGTGTCTGTCTGTGTGTCTGTTCATAGCATGAGATTTAGACCAATCAGGAGTAGCCCATGCGTCATGTGCACCGCTTACTTCACCACCTGGGTGTGATAAAAAATAAAAAAGTTTAGTAACTTGTGAAATGGGTCAAATTTGCCCTTGTTGTGGCTATTGTCAGGCCTGTCTCAGGGAGAGCATTATCCAAGCCTGTTTCAGTAGAATTAATCTCGCAGTTGTGTTTTAAAGAAAATGTTACATAAATAAAGAATATGGCATGTTTTAAATAACCCAAGTTGAAGTATAGTTTTCTTATTTTGCCCCGTGAATGTGTACATTTTGAAAAGCATTGTATGTCTGTATCTGCAAGTGGGCCATCACGATAAGAGTTGAAATAATGTGTTAATTCCACTACAGGAGAGACTTGATGTTCTCTGAAATTAGGTGGGAATAAATTTGCGCATATATCGGTATTGGCATCGGCAATCGAGTTCAAAAATATCGGCATATCGGATATCGCAAAAAATCCAATATTGTGCATCCCTATTACCAAGCCATTCTGGTTGTAGTTTTTAGCAGCAAGATTCAAGAGTTTTATTTTGCCGTATGTAGCAAGTACAAAGGAATGTTTGCTCTCCGCAAAGCTATACAAGCTGTAAGTTATAACACAGTGTAATAAGAAATAAAACAAATAGCAGTAAGAAATGGAATTCACAGTGCACTATAAACTGCTTATGGATCAGTTATAAATACTGTATAGCTTTCATTCAAAGTACTGTTGTGCATGTGCAATAGTTCAGTTCAGTAGGCGCACCACCTGTGGCTGTTCTTGAACCTGCTAGTCCTGGTTTGTATATTGCGGTACCGGCGTTCGGATCACAGTTGGGAGAACAGTTCATGCCCAGGGTGACTGGAAGGTGTTAAGCTTGTAAGGGAGGGAGGGGACTGAATTAGTGGGAATGCATTCATCCACTAACCTGTTGATGTATCCAATGACGTGACTTGCTTACATATCTAGGTCTTGGTTTTTACAATCCAGTCTATTATTTCCATTCCACCTTGTAGTTGTAGTTTAGCGTCCGCTGTCCAGCATTTTACAGTTTTCACTGTAGTGGGTGTGCGTTTTAACTTCTGCTTGTAAACAGGAAGTAGGAGTATGGAGATAGCTAGATCATGTTTTGGAAAGTCGCCGTGTTGTGTAGCAGTGATCCAGAGTTTTTTATTTTCTTGTCGGACATGAGATTTGCTGAAATAATTTTGGCATTAACTTCTTGCTGTAATTGAAATCCCCCACAATGAGGGGAACTGCGTCGGGATACAGTTCCCCCAAAGTGGTGTTAGTGTCAACTTGAGGTTGTGTGTATGTATGTATGTATGTATGTATGTATGTATGTATGTATGTATGTATGTATGTATGTAACTGCTGTTATATTGATAGCAGTCATCTCCCTCAGTAAGTAGAAGGGTCGGCATTTGATTGCCAATAGTTCAACATCTGTACACCAGTTATTGTTTATTAGGCAGCATACACCCCCACCTTTGTTTCCCCCCGAAGTCAGCTGATCTGTCAGCCCTGAACAGAGAGAACCCCTGTGGCTGAACCGCTTCGTCTGGGATTAAGTCTGGCAAGATTCTATGAAAATCATGGCGCAACAGTCTCTGATGTCCCGCTGGGAGGCGAAATGGCAGTTTAGCTCATCCATCTTGTTTGCTAGAGACTGGACATTCGTGAGTAGTATGCTGGTCTCCAGCCCCTTCGGCGTGATCTAACCAGTCCTGCTTGTGATCCTGGCCTGCGAGCTCGCACACACCCAGTCTCTGTTGCATGGCTCATCAACCCCTGCTGTTTCCATCGGTCTCTCTGCAGTTCTGCAGGTATGCTGTAGTGGTATCTATGTTCTTGTAAAGATCCACTGAAATGTTCCTTAAGTCCAGCAATGTTTGACATTCATATGTGATGACACACATGATAAAGTAGTGAAAAGTAGTATACACAAGAAAAACTAAATAAAAACGGACAGAAGATGTGTTTAAAATAAATAAACTATGGGAGCTCTGCAGACACGTCTGCTCACTACGGAAGCTTATTGCTGCCAAGTGGAAAAAACCCAAAATATGGGACCACAAAAAAAAAAAATAACCACAAGCTTAATGCTGCCAAGTAAAAAAAGAAAGAAAAAGGGACCAACGAATTAATATTTTTATTGTACATATTCTTTATTTTGGCGTCAGCAACAACAACAAAATGCTATAGTGGGGGTAATTAATCATCAATCATGTTTATATAGCCCTTTTACACAAGCATGTCTCAAAGGGCTTTATATTGCATCATATATGCATACTACGTCATCATATGCATACTACATATACATCATATATTATGTCACATACATACTACACTACATCATACAGATCATATACTACATCATATACCATACTGCACACAAACACATCTATGGGCAATTTATAGTTTTCAGTTCACCTGACCTGCATGTCTTTGGACTTGGCATTAATACCTTGGTAGGTAGATATGATGAGTGAGGTAGCTGTAGTGGGGTAATTAGTGAGTGTGGGGTAGTTATAGTGTGATTATTAGTGAGTGTGGGCCAGTTATATTCAGTGGGGTAGTTACTGAGTCTGGGGTAGTCATAGTAGGGTAGTTGGTGGGTGCTGAGCAGTTATAATGAGTGGGGTAGATATAGAGGAGTAATTAGTGGGTGTGGGGTAGTTCTAGTGAGTGGGGTAG
>OMOT01044173.1:2856-15100 GCA_900312575.1 Acanthochaenus luetkenii
CATTTCAAGTAGGGTCCAGGTGTAATCTGAAAAGATGGGTTTTTAGTCTCCGGAGAAAGATGGGTAGCGATTAGCCGTTCTGACTGAAGGGGGGAGCTTGTTCCTCCATTGTGGTGCCAGGGATGAGAAGAGTCGAGCTTGTGATGAGCGACTTCTGAGTCCACGTAGCGATGGGGGACGAGGCGACCTGCAAGATTGGATGAGCGGAGCGGACGAGCTGGAGTTTGTTGGCAATTCCTTAGTGTCTCCTCTGGTATAGGAATACTGGCATCACATTTCAGCCAAATATCAAAGGCCGTGCCTCGGGATTTGTGCTGTTTTACGATGTCCATTGGTTTCCCATGAATGATCTCTCTTCCTGGAGACTGGGGGAAACCACCTCCACCGTCTCCTTCGTCTTAGCGATGCTACAGACAGGAGCTGTCACATCGCTCCACAAAGTCCTCGGGCAGGCTTATGGTCTGCTGGGGCCTAAGAGGGAGGTGGTTGTGCAGAGAAGGGAGCTAACTGTCGATGGCAAACTCGACCAGATTTGCAGTTGGGGTGTGAAGCCACTGTGTGCACAGGGTGGAGAGCAGAAATGACCTGACACATAAGTGTTACCAATCAAGGTCTGTTCATATTCAGTCAACCTACAGCAGAAATGATCATCCACAGGTCATTTACTACAAGCAATTCTCCTATAGGCTTCTTTTCTTTCTTTTTTTGGGCACACCCTGCCAGTCTGATCGCCATGCATTATCTAGGAATTGTCATGTATTGGTGAAACAGAGCCTCTGCCCTTCACCGTCTGATTACTGACGATGCACTTCTTTAAATCCATCTGATCTAACGTGAAAAATATATGGAGGAGTTAGAACTCAGCACTGAATATTACTGCCACAATTGTTAGTTTTCAACTGAGTTCATTTATAATAAACTGAGTTTATAGCGGATACAAGCGGCCGAATCACAGCCACATCAGTTGAGCCGCTGCTCCTTTGTGTCGAAAGGAGCCAGTTGAGGTGGTTTGGGCATCTTGTCAGGACGCCACCTGATCGCCTCACTAGGGAGGTTTTCCAGGCACGTCCAGCAGGGAGGAGACCACGGGGCAGACCGAGGACTAGGTGGAGGGATTATATCTCCACGCTGGCCTGGGAACGCCTTGGGATCCCCCAGTCAGAGCTGGTTAATGTGGCCAGGGAAAGGGAAGTTTGGGGCCCCTGCTGGAGCTGCTACCTCCGCGACCCGACTTCGGATAAGCGCTTGAAGATGGATGGATGGAGTTTATAGTTTTGGGAGGGAGGGGACAAATTAAGGAACACATTAAGAAGAACACTTACATTTGAACGGCAAATGTCATGGTTTTAGATTCAGTGTACTGTCTTGGAGTGAAGAACTCTAGAGAGGTACTTACCTTAGCATGTCTTTGATTACTGGCTCAAATAAAGGTCAGATCAATTCAAATGTGTTCTCATTATGGCATATAGCCACGAGGGCACTGGCCTACCACTATGCACCTCACCCACTGGGTGCATTATAAGACCAAAGGTACCCATTAGGGTCCAAACAAGGAGATTCCACTCCCATTGAGCTTGAGCTAGGGCTCAAATAAAGGTCAGAGATGATCTATTGCATAAGGAGCATACAGTAGATCTATTTGATATTCAGACTGGCATCACTTCTTCAGATTCGTCGACATCTTTAGATATGTATGGTTTCAGCACGAGCAATATTCTCTACATAATCAAAATCAGTCATTATCATGCCATTAGTTTGTGGGGCATAATGCGATCAGAAACAGTGGTGGTGGTGGTGGGGGGATGTTTCTGTAAGTCATTTTAGCGCTGTGCCCGTGCTAGTGGGAAATGAAACATGTTGGTTTTGGATGGCAGAGGTAATTAGTGTACCGCAGTATGAAGTTTCCCCCAGAGGGAAGCTCGGTACTGAGGGCTCAATACTGTTCCCTACGGCTGCCATAGTCCACTGCAGGAGAGCAGCTGAAGTGACAGCTGTGACCAGGGAACGTCGCATGTGTGTGAGTGACTCTGTCCAGAGAGCTCACCGATGTAGATCTGAAAGGACTCATCACCCTGAAATGACACATGGAGATTGTGCCATAGAATTATATTTGATCATCAAACGTAATTCTGTAATTATACAAGCCTTGGCGTATATTGGACTGGCCATGCGGGCTCCTCTGCTTCATGACCACTTCATATTGAACAGCTTACTGACACCACTATATTTCAACTGTGATTTCGAGAGAGGCTGCTGGAATATGAACCAACAGTGGGAGGTTGCCCGGTGTTTTATTTCTGAGGATAGTGTCTGTATTCATATGTTATTTATTCATTTATTTTTAACGGGGACATTGTCATCTCTAAATTCTCCCTGGTTCTGGTGGCGTAGGCTGTCATAACCTATTCTTTATACCTCCTGATTCCCCAGCTCCACGACTCCCTTGCTGCATTGCTGATACGCCTCATACAGGCAGATCATAGCTTAGCGTCCATCTGTTTCTGTAGTAACCGCAGAGGAAAAGCAGGTTACCGTGCAAAAGCCTTCAGGCCTTTGTGTGTGGAATGCCTCTTTTTGCTAGCAGTGGTTAGCAGATGCCTGAGAGACGTTGTAGCTTGTGGCTCCCACTGTTGCTATGTGACTATTTGAAAGCCCACATGAAACACCATGCCACTCTGTCCACCTGTCTGTGCTGCCAGGAACACTGAACAGTGTGTCTTCCATTAAAGGCTCCTGCTGATTGCTGAAGTACTCCAGCGTAGAAAAAGCTTGTAGGACGGACTGAGTGCCTAAATCCTTCCCTCTAATTTTGCCATCCACTGCATACATATATATTTTTTATATATCTTTACTCTCTAAAAACTGCGGTGTTTTCAGAAACAACCCATTGTGATTTTGGCTAGTTCAGCTTCTGTCTGACAGACTACTGGGCACCTCATGACTTTCTCATAACGATGCATACTGTTGACCAATCAGAGCATCAATTAAACCCATTTTCTCCAGAAGATTCTCATTGCACTGGACCTTTGAGGTAATCTGGTTTTTCCTGCTCGATAACAAACACACAGAAACATACATGAATATATTGCTTAGCCATGCATAACTTCTCAAGTGCTGCTGTGAGACGTGTGCTGGACACAAGGAAAGCCCAGCAACATATTTTCAGTTGAATCTGCACCTGTAAACAATCTGTATCTCTGACCAAGAGCCCTAGAAGAAAAACATTTTGTTTTCTCATGTTTTAAGTGAACTGGTGGAAACCTGGTGGATACACATTCCCACTCTCACCGTGTTTAGGATCTTCATCTGCAGTAATTGCAGTAGAATCAAGGTTCTTGTTTGTGAAGTATCACCAAATGCCATCACTAAGATGCAATCTGTTTCTGAGCATGGCTGTGTCAAAAGGGTGGTGTGGCAATGTTTGCAGTTCCCTCACTTTGATGCCTTTGCTGTCTTATTAACACAGGAGAGGTTGTTGGTTCTCTTTCACATCAAAGCTCATTCGTGTCTAATAGCCCTTTTCAGCAGCAGGTGGGCTATTGGAGTCTGGAGCGAACATGACAACCCAGCTGTGCCCCGCCCCTATGTTGTCCCTGGCTGCTCCAATACAAACATTAAGTAGTGATGGCAAATATGACATTATATTGCAAATTGCCACTGTTTTATGAGAATAGTACTTTCTGAAAGTGAGGACATTCTTTCACTAAAGATGTGCTCACTTGCCTGCACCTTTCCCTAGCTTTTCCAAATTGAACATGCAAGATTCAATTCCATATCAAAACGTATGTGTGATATAAGTGAAATCATAGTGCAAGTTAATGCGCATGTTTTATGTGTGTGCATGTGTGGGGCTGCTTCAATAGTTGTATTTAATGTATTCTCTTCTCAGAAGTGTATGATACAAGTTATTCTCTGTGAATCTGAATATGGCTTTTTTTCTTTTTCTTGCAGTGTTCCTCTTAGTACCGCCATTTTTCTTTAGATGTTACGAGGGGTCTTATTTGTAAAGATCAGTTTGCATGGTGTGCACAACAAGCCCCCTACAGTCTGTGCTGAGGTCAAATTGAATGTTTTTTCTCCCAGTGTTGCACCTTGGAGCGTATCAGAGATACGTTGACGTGGGTAACTACCACAGGCATATCTGCAAAGGTTAAAGTCATGCATTTATGCATATGTTGCACAAATTGGTTTTGATCTCATGCCCGTATACGCAATACGTACATGCACTTGCATGTGCACAACGCATTATTTCAGAGTGACGGAATACTGATAATCATAATTGACGTTGCACCCTTGAGACTCCAGAAATAGGGAGACATTCAAAACCAAAGCAGTGTGTGAAATGTTTATTCAGAGATCTTATTTTCTGCATTCTGGTGACTTTTTAGGTATAAAATAACAATAAAATATAGTACAAATAGTATGTGCAACTGCAAGTTAATTAGATAATGATAAATCATTTCATAAAATGACATATAATTTCACTATTTACATTTTTAACGTAGGACTACATTTTTGGTGTAACGTATTTGATGTACCTTTTGGAAACAGTAGTGATAGCATAGAGCCTAGATTTTTCAGTGTGGCCATTTTAAACAAATATAGTAAATGAGCAGATTTTGAAATGTGATCAAAATCTGGGAGAGAAATGGAAGAAATGACACCACAGGGGACCACCGGGAGAGGGGCATGGAAATCTGGAGTGAAAATTGGGTGGGTTGGCAGCAAGTAAGGTGATAATTATACCAAAAGCATTCTCCTGTCTTCATCTTTCCATCTGCAGCTTACTCATCCACACCTCTCAATCTCTGCCTTGTTCTGTCCCTTTCCCCCTCCTGTTCCCTAACACACCGCTCTTTATTTCTCTACTAGGTTAGGTCTGGATTTTATGCTTTTATTTTTTTTACAGTTAGTTTTACCCTCTATTCTTATCCTTTTATCTTTTGTTGCTCTCTTGTTGTGCTTGTTTTACTTCATGAGATGTTTGATGTTTGCTTTTATTTGATAAAACATTTTGTTAAAAAAAACCACGAAATGTCATACAAACAAAATACTGCTCCCTCTTTTCTACTTTGATTTATGTCGACCCTCTCCTCCATACCTCTGTACCAGTTGTTTGTGTGTGTGATATGCCTCTGGAGCTGGTTGCTATGGTGAAATAGCATGGTGGAAAAATTAGAACTGGCACAAGGAATCAGAGAAATAAGGTTGTGTAGTTATGTATCCCTCGTCTTCGAGGAGGCTGTAAGCGTGAACACATGTAACCATATCTCCCTCTGTCCCATTGTCACGTTGGAGAAAATGGATGCTATATATTGTCTGGCTGTGTCTGGAATATAGTTGCGCATGATTTCAGGATTTTCTGCTGCATTGGTAGAATATATTAATAATTCATAAGAAAGAAGGAGAAAACAACTAGTTTGAGATGTAGGTATTGTGGACCCGCATACTTTGTTTGAGCTTTTATGCCGAAATAATTTTATGATAGGGTTATCTGTTTTGAATATATCTTTACCCTTAGTTTATTCTCTAGGGAGCAGCTCCAAATATTCCATCGGGTTCATACTGTATTTCTGGTCATTGCTTCAAAAGAAAATTGTTAATGTACACAATACCCAGATAACCAAATGATGTTGCCATGATGTTGTGACAATATAAACAGACAACTAAACATTAATCGTTGTGATGTAACATGACATCATCGTGACAACTGGAAAAGTGACATTTCAGGATCCATCTGTTCTTCTAAAGCCTAAAACGTGTCACTGTTGAGAAAAATAACAATGATTGGGGACTACCGAGCATTTTGGAAAACAACATCAATTGTATTTTTGTTGACTACAGAACCCTGCTCATATATATTCTTTCATTTCAATTTCATACTAAAACTGTGACAGGAAGGCCTATTTCTTATATTCTGGATGACTTGACACTATAATTATAATTAGTTTACTTAACACAGAATGTAACCCTGTCTGGCAGGTTTGCTACAATACTAATCACAATAACAAGAACATACCAGGAAATTATTGCGATGATATAAAATGTGCAGCTTTTGCTCATCCCCTTGGGTTTGTATTTCACCTAAACAACTATGTTGCCAGATGTTAGTTTGATAACCGGCTGGATACATTAGGTATTGACTATCGGTGCACTTAACTATAATATTGTGAGTTGGTAAGCCTGAAATAGGGAGTGGAGGCAATAATATTACTACAATAGAACATAGCAAAAAGTCCAAATAGGTCACATTACTGGTATAATGTTTTAGCTGGGATGTTATTTGGACCATCCAGGAATAATTTATATACATTCTTAGTTTGATTGGTATTCAACTCTGAGGGGAAGTATCAGGGAGTAGCACAGTCAAACTAACTCAACAGCTATTAGATCAGGAATTATATTTATATTACTGTGACCATAGTCAAATAGTCAATATAGTATAATGTGTCAATCTGTGTCATTTTCATTTTTTTCAAATTATGTACAGTTTTAAAGGTGTGTTAATTAATAGCAAGTACAAACACATTTACACACACACACACACACACACAGCACGTTGTGCAGAGCCAGAGGGTGCTTCTTGTCACCATTTCTCTCACTACCTATATCACTTTGTTCTCCATTGCCTCTTCTAGTGATACTTTAAAATCTCATAAATTCCTAGCTGCATAAATTCATAACCAAAAATACAGAACAGCTTGTATTCAGCATACAAGGATGCAAGTTTTTTTCCGATAATTTCGAGACAATTCCATATTATATAGGTGGAAAACAGAGAAAAACATGTCTACACAGAAGCACAGTCAC
Organism: Acanthochaenus luetkenii; assembly: GCA_900312575.1. NCBI lineage: Eukaryota > Metazoa > Chordata > Actinopteri > Beryciformes > Stephanoberycidae > Acanthochaenus > Acanthochaenus luetkenii. Next base: position 9,667 of record OMOT01044173.1, read on the forward strand.
AGAGTCCAGTCCAAACAATATATTTTTAGATCCTCAGTCAACCAAATCTACAGTACCGGTATTTCAATTTGTTCTGGTCTAACATGATGCTATGTCAACGAGCCTACCGGTATACACATTTAGCTGTTGTTGCTGTAAACAGACTATAAAATGGATAAGAGTTGATAACTTTGCTAAGAGCCATAAAGAGACACTGTAAACAATGCTAGCCAGCTAGGCGTACCCTGTCAGTGGCGACAGTAGAAGCCAGGTTGTAGCTGCAAGGTCACTCTAACCCTAACCAGCAGGGAAAGTCTGGGTGGGAAAAATACACGAGTAATGTTCTCCTCTCCCTCAACAATTCTTGATAGACTTTTCCTCAGCTTTTAACTGTATCCAACCTCACATTTTAGCAGATGGACTTACCAACATCCACAACATTGACTTTGGATTCATATGTTGGCTGGTTGACATTTTAATTGATAGGACTCAAAAGGTAGAAGTCAATGGCATTTTATCAGATTCTCTTTTATGTTCAGGGGTGTGTCCTCTCACCACTCTTGTTTGTTTTGTACACTAATGAGTGTCACTCTCATTACGAGGGCAGACATATCATAAAGTTCGCGGATGATTCCGTCATTGTGTCCCTGCTCAGTAATGATGAAACTGACCTTGGTCCAGTGGTGGATGACTTTAGTGGCTGGTGCAAACACTCCTTTTTGGATATAAATGTGTCCAAAACTAAGTAGTTGATAATTGACTTTAGGAAGAAGGCTCCCTGTATTCTTCTTTCTGTTATTAATGGCCAGGCTGTTGAAGTTATCCAAAAGTATAAGTATCTGGGGACAATAATTGATGACAAATTAACCGTTGGACCAAATATCAATGCTGTTTGTGCAAAAGCCCATCAGCGCATGCACTTTTACCGGAAGCTCAGGAATTTTAATGTTGACCCCACTTTTATGAGAATGTTTTATTCTTGTTTTATTGAGTCTGTTTTAACCCTCTCTTTTATTGTCTGGTTTGGTGCTATTGGCTTTTTAAATATCACTATGTAATTGTGTGCTTTTTGTATGTATTGTTGTTTGTGTGATGATTGGTGTGTGTTTGACTGTTAATACTGCTGGCTGCACAACAAATTGCCCCTTGGGGATAATAAAGATTACCTTGACCTTGACAATTACCGTCAATGTGTTCTTGAGCAAGGCACTTAATTTCCATTTGCTGCAGTAGAGATAGATAAAGCTGCTCATTAGCCAGCAGGAGAAGGCTGTGGTTGTACTTTTGTGATTGACTGTGATTGTTTTCCACTTGCCAGTGTAAGTTGCTTTGGATAAAAGCGACTGCTGCTGAATGCCGTAATGTAATGTAATGCCAGTATTATGTTTTCACTGGCCCAGTATGCAAAAAGTCACAACCTTTTTTGTACATTTAAGCAATTTATTACTTTACAATTTTGGTAATATACAACAGCAACATGACAGAAACAGAAACAACAAAAAAGTAAATACATTTGAAATTTTAACAACTCCTTAAAATTGCAACGTATATATTGGCCATTATTGTACTTGTTGTGTACATGGACGAGCCCTCGTAACTAACTGATAGAACCCTTTTTGTCAATGTAACCAGCAGTAACAAGGAAAAAAACAATACATTAGATATTCATGAGTCTGGTAGGTGTCTCCATTCATTCTTGCCAACACGTTAATGGAACCTGATAAGGGCTTGTCGGCTAGCATCTTTGCCAACATACAGGCTGGGTGCTGCCAGATCTTGTGGAGGGCGTTGAGTGTGTGTTTGCAGTAATTGTTGATGCCTTTAAAAATTAACCAGCTCAATACACCTTCTTCATAAATCGGCAACAAACAGAACAAACATACAGGATTGATTCGTCCCTTTCAACCCAAGGAAATTGGCCCATTTACTGACCAATCAGCTCGCAGGCCAGGTGACAACAAGCAGGTCTCAGGATGAGCAGACATAGTTGGCCACATTTTAACATTGGGACTTTGGGACCATTTTTTCATGGGTGAACATATTCATAAACCTTGATTGTTAACTTTGGCAAGACAAAGTGAACACAAATATACCATTATATAAAAATAAAATCCACAAATATTGCTTGCTCATTACAACGGTAATGAATCCACTATTCTGGAGATGTCTGTTTTATTAAAATCAGTGGTGGAAAGTACTGGTGTAAAAATCAACTTACGATTATTATTCACACCTAACAGCCAATCTGAATTATGCTTTCACCAAGGCCCTTGTATGAGAGCTGCTATTCTAGGAGGCCCTGCTGGAAATGCAAAGCTTGAGCTATTGTACAACAGCACCTCCATGTGTACAGGTCTTTGCCAACACTTCCACCCCCCCACCCCACACACACACACACACACACACACTGTTGTATGTGTCCCCCTGTTGGTCAAGAATAATCAACACAGTCACTAACCACCTGCAGCAGTGAGCTTATGCTTTAGGCAATGCCAGATGTTAATTAATCACATCTAATAACTGACAACTGGCGAGGTGGTAATGTTGTGTTTGTGTGTGTGTGTGTGTGTGTGTGCGTGTTATTGAAGCAGATATGGTTAAATAGCCTAGCAGTGAGCTTTTACATGATAATTAGTCTCCACTGTTGCCATGGTCACAGGGGGTATCTGTCGGAGGTAGCAGCATGACACACAGAAGACATCTGCCTACTCACAGCGAGGCTGCGTTTGAATGCAAGCAGCACACACATGCACACCGTCATCTCTCCATCTCATCTCTTTATGTTCATGGGATTAAGCACTTTCATTAGCAGTGCCCTCTCATCCATGAAATGATCTGGGAATCAGAATGATAGTCAGCTTTGTTTTCCTTGATGTGCGTTTAGCAAAAGGCACCGAAGAGGAATTTGATGTGAGCGTGCTTTTCGCAGAGAACAAACACATTGACTGCTGATGTGCTGTATATGAGGAGAAGGACCAGTAGGCAAACAAAACGATGTCATTTTACTACAATGCTTTCCATTTGATTTGGGCACCGAAGGGCTCACCATTTCCTGCTTTCATCTTTTTGCCCACCTCATTCATGGTGTGTGGTTTATGGGATGCCCCTGTTGACTGTTTTGTTTCCAAAACTAGACCGATGGCCATGAGTGTGCAGCGTAGACACTATACTATATAGTCCTGAAGGGGAGACTGTCAACAACTGCTAGCAACGATCAATAACAAGAACTAATAATAAGAGGAAGAAAAATAATGGGAAAGCACTAGCAGAATCAGCTTATAAACTTTGAGTCACATGCATATAATCCTCTAAAGATAGATACAGATAGATAGATACTCACACACTGTACAGCACCTGATTGAACACCCCTCCCCCTCTCCTGTCAGCAGGGTGTGAAGTATAATGTGTGATGTGGATCAGTCTGTGTGGAAAGCAATGCACCATCCCCTGTTTGAACCCAAGACAGGTCACACACCTTTTAAAGGACAACTTGTGCTTTTGCCATTTTATGTTGTTGCAGCAGCCTGATAATCCCCCCACTGTATAATGAAAATAAATGGTGTTTGAAAACACCTTGACATTTTTGCAATAAATTGTGACTATATATGCATCATATGCAGAGGAAGAATCATAAAATGCAGTAGTACCGTATAAAAGTAGTACGTCCCTTTATCTTGAGATAATTATAAACATCATGCTTATAGGACATAAAACGGCTTTCAAAGGCTTAAATAGGCAGCTATCAGGGGCTAGACAAAATAACGGAAGCGTCAATATATACAATATATGAATATCAAATGTCTTTGCCTTGCCTTGGTTTGTGGGATATTGGGTTGTTCTTCAAGAAGGAAAGCTCCCAGCTCTTTGAGGGATGGAGGAGCTAGAAATCTACCTACACTGTGCACTCCAGCACTTCCCATAACGGTTCAGTGATGTTTAGATCTGGTGATTGAGGAGGGCGCGGAAGGTGTTTAACTTCATGCGGGTCTTCATGAAGCCACTCTTGAATTTGTTTAGCAGTGTGCATGGGGGTGTTATCATCTTGGAATATGGCAACATCATGAGGGAACAGTTTGTGCACTATAAGGGTGCACCTGGTCCTGTACAATGGCCTCATATTTCACGGCCATTATACGACCATGCAGAGTAATAATTGGACCTAATGACTCCCACAACGTGGCTGCCTATACCATTACAGATTCCCCACCATGTTTGCAACAGACTTTCTCTAAAGCTTTCTCTAAACGTAAACCCATCCAGATTAGGAAAGATGATGGAAAGATTACTCATCAGACCATATTACTGCGTAGGAGCTCCTCCTTACATCAAGTTATGGATGTTTGTGGATTGGCCTTGGATACACGTGGTTTGCAAAGGCAGCCCTGCTATACATTTCAGCTTTGGGAAGCTCACAACATACAGTCTTTGTTCAGACTGTGTCACAGAGGTGTTGATTCAAATCTCTGGTCATTATTAAGGCAGTCATTATATGGTTTTTTAGCAACTATCCTCTTAAATGTCTGTCTATCCCTGTTGGTGAGCTCCAACTTGTGACCACTGCTTCTCTTTGCTGATACAGCTTGTCTTTGGTATATGATGTCGTGATTTTTGAGACTGTTCCCCTTGCCACATTACGGTATATACTTGCAGTTTTTGGGACCAATGCACTTGCAACTTGAGCAAATCTGGTATTTACCTCATATAGCTTTCAAAACTCATATATAAACTATTTGAAAGCTCACAGATATTTCTAATTGCCATTTAACTTAATGTAACACCCATAGCAGCTGCTTTTGTAATTGCAACTAAGTTACTTCAAATGACAAATGTAAAATGCAAAGCACCAATATACAATGCATCTTAAAGATTGTCAAGTATAACACATCAAAGTCACAGACTTATCTCACAGTCTTATTTGTAGCGTGGTCTGTCATCCATTAACATATTCAATATTAACATATTGAGTAGGCCTATACATTAGAATCTGTTTTAGGGTAGATAGAGTTTTGGATTACACTTGGGTGTTCTCTTTAGATGTGCTTTTATTATTTGATTCGATTTGATTCGATTCGATGTAAAGGATCCTCAGAAATTGTTTTTATTGTAGCGGCAAAGAATAGCATACACACTATAGCTAAGAAGAGGACAAAGAGAGGGTTGAAGATAATACAACAAATAATTACAGCAAGAACACGTTGAGAATAATACAATTAATACATTGACATACTCAAGTGTGCATTGTTAGCTGTTCTCATTGTACATATGCTACTTCCACCTGTAAATACGATGAGATGGAGATAAAGCTGCACTATGGCAAGGGAAGCTGCAAGGGAACTTTGGTGTATTGAAGCAGTCCATCTGGTTGCCTCACTGGGACACTGGGACACTGGGACACTGTTTGGTCTAGCCTGACATTTCCTAATCCAAATCATGTTTTATGCATGTCCTCTGTTGG
>OMOT01044179.1:4184-18047 GCA_900312575.1 Acanthochaenus luetkenii
CTGTATCAGAGTGGGGTGTATCCATCACCGGGTACCTTCCATCTGGGCGATGGAGGATATCCGTGCCTGGAGAGGCCCATCTCCCTGATGACACCCTACAAACGCCCAGTGAGAAGAGCGGCACAACACAGGTTTGGAGTTTTTAAATGTTGTTCCTTTTGTGAATAAAGTGTGTTGAGGGATTGCTTGTGATAATGAATATTAAATATTTACTTGTTTGACAGGTTCAATGATCATCATGAAGACTTTTTCCACCCCTTGGAGGTGGACACCACCTTCATTCCAGATGTCATCATGGCGTGTACCACCTTGCATACCATCTGCCTGGTGTTGGGGATGTCCTACCAGTGGAGGAGGAGGAACCTGTTTTTTAGCCCGGTAAAATTGTGCTCAGCTGCGGCCAGGGCCTTAATAAAGCCCGCCGTGTCCTCCTTCGACCCTATTGAAATGACAATTGTTTAGTTAAATAAAGGCTAACCATTGTTGAAACATATCACATTGTGTTTCTGACATTAACAATTGTATACAACGTACGAGCTGCTACCATTGCCTGCCTGTTTAGCAAGCTAGCAGATCCGAATTTCGGGAACAAACCTTTTAAATAGACGTTGGACAGTTACACATACTGAATGTTCAGTTACACAATTGCCTACTTGTCGGTAGAAAGCAGATTTAACCGATTAAAACTTACATTTGTAGACTAATTCGTCAGTGTGGCTACGGTCACTCGACATTGTTTTCATCCGGATGGTAGTGGACGCACAGAATTGTGGGACATCCTAACCGACGCTGCCTTCAAAACCGGCCGAATCCAGGCACCGTTGTATACAAAACTACATTTCGCTGAACTACATTTCCCACATGTGATCGAGATAAAAAGAGATCTGTGGGATATGAAGTTTTCTCGTCGGTCCCGGACACGCTAATCATCTCGGACTCGGATACGAGAGAGAAAACTAATTTTGTTGTGGAATTGAACTTGCTGCCTTGAATAGTCGCCATCCTCACTTTGACAAGCGTTTGTGTCCTTTATCATCCAAATACAGAGTTCTTGGGTGTTTGTCGTGGTGTTTATAGATGTGAATCTGAAACATGCTAGCTAGCTGAAGCTACCTGGAAGCTACAGTCCGCTTCTGCCATGTTACCCGAATTATTGCAAGGAACTGATGCTGGAGGGTTTATTCTTATACAAGGTAAGTGCGCTTGGTAGCTAACAATGTCACGCCTGCCTGTAACGAAGCAGTAGCATTAACCAGTCATGTAATTTAACTTACATTCGTAGATGCTGCAAGTTATCCTGGTCGACCCCTTCTGAGGAGCTTCATCCATGCTGCATTGAACAGGTGGGCAAAGTAACGCTTGTATTGCGTACTTTCTTTTTTGTGTGATGATGAATGATGACACGTATTGCTTTAAAAAATTAACTAATTGATCCATTGATTTGAGTTTAGGGAGGAAGTTGTCCATGTCCTGGGCTTTGAGGTTAGTGAGGAGGAGCTCAAAGATGGAATGAACGGATCATCCATGCAAAGGTAACTATTGGGCGCTGGCCCTTTTCGGGAGACAGTTTATTTAACCCATTGCCACACTAACCATCTTGTTTCTATCACTATAGGCTGCACTTTCATAATGCTTACGCAGACCCCCTTGGCTGGATGGAAAACCCACCTTTCACAGTTCACCAGTTCAGTTCCAAAGAGCTTACTAATGTTTTCAAGCAAACACTGCAACTCAAACCAGTTACCCTTGTGATCGACTCTCTTTCATGGATTCTGAGACATCTCAGTCCTCCTGCCGTCTGCCAGAGTCTTCAGCAACTTAAAAAAGGTTAGTTATTACCTTCTTAATGTCAGCATATCAGTATATTAATGTCTACATGTTTTACTGGATGGAGGTAATCAATGCCGGCACATTATTGGATGAAGTTAAGAACTCAGTGCTTAAACAGCAACCCCAGACCCCAAACCATGACCATAATAAATCACTGTCGGTAACCCCCGTTGAGACCTGCATGCGTGCACTTTCACCCTTGACATGCCACCGGTGCAAATCTTTATTTGAAAATACATCTGAGTGTGAACCATGCTACTGTCAAACAGACTGTCTGCATTGATTTATTCAAAAGTGGAGCTGAGAGACCATGCGGTCCATGTCTCTATTTAGGCTCTTTTCCTCTGTTTTCATTAGGGGGAGCTGTGAGAACTATTATCGGTCTGCTGCACTCAGATATGCATCAGCGGGGTACGGTGGGAAGTGTGTGCCACTTGGCCACTTCAATCATCACTGTGATACCTGGGCTTAGGGGAGACGAAGCAGTGGCAAAGACAACAAGGCGCTCAAAGTCGGGGAAGGTTATGCAAGATGTAAGAGGTGTTTCCTTTGGGGTGACTATTTTCTGTGCCTACATTTATGTCAGAAATGATTGACACAAGTTAATTTGTATGTCCATAGGAGGAGATTTTCAGTATCAAAGAGGATCTTACAGTCACAATACAGAGCAAGCCCAGTCATCCTGGCACCATGCAGACTAACCCTGAGGTGCAATAGCCCACTTGCTCAGTATCTGTACACCATACTCGGATAAATAGAATAAAGAAAGGGCACAAACATGGAGGGACTGACCAGCTTGCATTTGTCTTGTTTCCTTAGGCGGATCCAACGGCCAACTTGACCTTCAACCTCCGCTTATCCGACACAGAGCGCAAAGCCAAAGAAAAACTGGCACTTCCCTTTGTCTTCAGTAAAGAGAAGTGAGCAACATTTGAGTCTTTTTATTCACAGATTGAATTCCATATGTTTGGATATTTTTATCCACAAACTCTCTTTTCTTCTAACAGAAAAACGGCTCTCCTTCACTCTGGCCCGGGTTCAGGGCGGATTCTGTACGAGCCCGATGCCAATGACGACTATGACCAGGAGGACCCTGATGATGATCTTGATGTCTAGGCCTACGGCATAAAACCTCACTGAAAGCACAGAAGTGCTTCATGTGCTCCTTGCCATCCAAGACATTGAGACGTTTTCAGTGGTGCAGAATCACAGCCTTAACACTATCTTATGGAACTTTCAAACTCTTAACAAATGCCCTAATGATTCTGTGAGAGATCTGTGTTTTTTGTAAAATATTGGCTTGATTTTATAAGAACTTTGCCAAGTACCGATCTGATTAGTATTTTTTAAAATGTTATTTATTTGGTCGTTGAATAAAATAATGCAAAATATAACCCAACTCTTATTTTATATATTACTTAATGTAACTAACGCCCAATTAGTTTAGTACATGTGCTTGAGAATTGTGACCACATTTGCAACGCAAATATTTTGTTCATAGAAATGGATGAAACATTTTGAATTTATAAGGGCATGCTACATCTTGTCACTGTTTCTGTTGCTAGAGTATTAAAGCCCTAATCTTGGATTGCAGTATAGTGCATCAGTTCAAACACTGTCATCCACAACTGACTGTTCACATAGTGGTTTAATGAAATTAATATTTATTTCCACTCTAAAGTGTATTCTGACCTTTTTATAGCTTGATCAGAATCAGAAATGTTTTATTCGCCAAGTAGTTTTCACGTACAAGGAATTTGCTGTGGTTGTTGGTGCATACAGACAACATAAGAACAATATTAATAAGCACTCAAAAAAAGTAAGTAGTGTAACAAAAACAAGCAGAATTGGCAGAATTAGGTAATTATTTTAGCTGATAATGTTATTCCATCTCTTATGTTGGTAAAATCAAGGTGCAGGGTGGAGGGAATATTGCACTGAGAAAAATGTGCATGATTTCACAAGATTTTGCTAAATTTGCAAATCTGTTTCCCCAACAGGAAAGAATTAGGGGGAGGTGACACGTCTACAAACAGGCAGCAGTTTGACATTGAAATAGCGTGGTGGAAAGTAAGGGTGTGGAGGTTGGGGGGGCAGATGGGTGGAGGTATTTACCTTCAGCTACGACAACCCAGGTTCAATCAAACTCATGACAAGTTTTGTACTCTGAGTGAAGTTTTCATTTTCAGCTAACATTTTTTCTTACTTAGCCATGATCAAAACCTACTGTGACTTAGTTGCCTAAACCTAACCCTAACATTAACCTTAACTGTTAGCTAACCTTTTCATGGGACGAACAGGTGAAAATGGCGCGTCCAATTCATGCTATTGCCATATACTCCTTTCATAGTGGAGGAACATAATCATCACATTATTTTCATCCAGAACACATAATCTGCGTTTTAGAGTTTGCGTACATGTAACAAATGTTTTTGCAACTTTGATAGATTTATTCAGGGCCAACAAAAGGCAACAATCTCTCCACAATTTGATGCAGTCAGATTAAGAGTCCATCTGCCTGTCGCTGGACGGGTTCCCAGCATCCCTCAGTTTAGGGATGCTAATAGTGTGGCTCTATCACCACCGAGGCATGGGGTCACAAAATCAATACAGAGGCTTGCTGGGTGTTAACAATGCACTTCTGTGAGAGCAAGAGGAGGCCGGCAGCAGGATGTACAGGCTTTGTTGTGCCACATAGCCTACAGGCTGAATATGGGCCATGAGGGAGTTGTTCACCCAATTGTTCCTCTCTGGGTGACATGCATCCGCATCCATATAAACTCTGTTTAAATAGCTGCACCCCCACTCCCTGTTGACAGATGTATCTTTATTCAAGGATTTATTCCCCTATATATTTTTTGTCTTTGAATGGGATTAGGATTATTTAGGCAGGATTAGTGTTGTTTTTTATGGATAGTGTCAGACCTCATATCAAAGGCGAGGAATCTGCTTGTTTGATGTTTCTTTGAGCTTTTTGTTTGACTGAGACATGGTGAACTGGATTGAAGATTTTCTGTTATGGTATTCGTATGTAACAGTGGAAATGGAAAAACATTTTTTTAAAGTTTTACTTGAAAAACCTAAAGATGGATGAATCGATCCACCTTGATTCAACATTAACACCTTGTTACATAAATATTTAGAACATCAGTTGTACATTTTTTATAATTTTGAATTAATTGGTGTTAATTAAACGTACATTGTATTAAATCCAGTCCAGTACAGTATAGTGCAGAGTGACTGTGGCACTGAAGGTTGAATTATTTCAATTACTCTGCTATGTAATTCCTAATTACATTTGAAGTTTCAAAATAGCCCTAATGGACTTAATAATGTTGAAAATGTGATTTCCCGTGCTCATTGTAAATGTTGAAAAGCAGAGGAATAAATTATTCAAATGATGTGTAAATATGCTGAGGCCCCTGTCAATTGCATGTCAAGCCGTTACTGCATGATAATCTGTAGAGATACTTGTGCATCGATAAATACTAGTAATCTATGCAGACATAATGAAAATTTCATGACAGAAGGCAACAGACTGTGGATTTGAATAAATAATTGTAACATGACTTTTGACATAACTGACAGTTCTGTGGCGATCCTTGCACAGGCAAGAAAGGTAGGCTGAAGACTGACATTAACTACACTACCATTTGACTTTTCTGTTACACTAAAATAATAATAATAATGTTTTTTAATTGTATAGTGCTTTCACAGTACTCAAAGACACAATAATATCAGCATGTTTTGTTTATTATGTTGGATTTTATCAGCAAGTCTCATCTGGTGTTTTACAGTCTCAATATTTGATTGAAGAATATAAAAAACATATGTACAATGAATTGATACCTGTGTAAATAAGAGATCATAATACTATTTTGAGGTGATAGATTCATATTTTCAGACAAATTGTTATAAAACAAACAAATACAAATGAAAGGAGTTTTTTTTTTATTAAATTGAATTTCAATTAAGCACTTTGCATTTGCATTAAGCCTGCCACCTGACAAATGTTCTCCTAAAACTAGTTTTCTAAATGACAGAATAACAAAACATTTTAAAACACCAATTTACACACCAAACTAGCCTTTAAACAACAAATTACATGCAATCCCATCTGATGGGTTGGTCACCAGTCTTGTTTTTCCAGGTTTCTCCCTGTGTGTCCTACTTGTTTATGCCCCTACCAGACCTACAGCCAATTCACTTATCTATGGGCATTAGGAGGTCCTAAAACTGTCCATTTACCTCCAGCAGTCAGTTCCCTCTCCGTCACCTCGTTAGATGTTACAGCTGATGTCGTAAAAGACAGTTGGGCCCCAAAACCTCAGTCTGACCATGTCAATTGCTAATAATGGGACACACCTACATTTACATCTGAATGGTGGCCATGAGTCTAGTACTCAAGCAGTTTGTCATGCAAAGTAAGGATGAGTGAAAGTGAATGAGCACATAGTAGTGATTTAATCAGAAACACAGAGGCTATGACTACAGTTGTTATTTCAGTGACTTTTATTATCTGATCACACCAGGATGCATACAGTGCCAGAAAACTAGATATGGAAGTGATCAGGTTTGTACTGTGATTGGAATTCTTCATAATCTGGACAGAATCCAGCAGCAATGAGCATCCAAGCAATGTAAAGAGATGGGGAGGGAGAGTGGGAAAAAGTATTGCAGACACAGATTTAAATAGAGACAAGTATAGCAATGTTCAGGCCAAGTGGCTCAGTGGTTAGCGCTGTTGCCTCACAGCAAGAAGGGGGTTCGAATCTCCGCCCCGGTCCCTCCTGTTTGGAGTTTGCATGTTCTCCACGTAGTCACGTGGGATTCCTGTGGGTGCTCCAGTTTCCTCTCATAGTCCAGGTCAGGTGAACTGAAGACACTAAAGTGTGTGCAGCGATGTATGTAGTATGTATATATGATGCTATGTAAAGCCCTTTGAGACATGCTTGTATAAAAGGGTAATATAAATAAATATGATTAGATTAGATTAAGTGTGGACAGACAGCCATGTGAAATCCAATATTAAGATAAAAAAATATATATCAAGATGACAAGTGTAATCGCAGCCAGAGTTCAGAGTAGAGTCACTGTGATCAGTTGTGGGTCTAAGCTTCTTTTCCATTTTTAGCATTGTTTGTTCTGTAAATGATTAATCTAAGTGAATCCTGTTGTCCAGTCTGTTGTCCAACACCTCAGAGGAAACCGTTTAAATTCAGATTATATCCAGACTCCTTTTATCCTGCTGTTATTCTTTGCCTGTTGTATCTCATAGGGGACTGGTTTATTCTCAGACCCCTGACCTGAATGTCCACTAACAAAAGCATGAATTACTTTCTTCATTGATCCTGAAGTAAAACAAATGATAGGCCCATCTCTGTGCGGAGAGGGGATTGTGTGTGGTGGTGGTGGTGGTGGGGGGCATATATGTTGCTAGCCACCATTAACCCTGGTGGTTGTGGGTTTGAGTCTGAGCACATCATCTCCACTGAGCATATAAGTGGACACTATAAAGATCGAGAGTGGATCCCAAAGGAGACCCCCCCCAGCCTGACCCCTGCTTAGGCAGCACGTAACATCTGACCCGCAGAGGAAATTTATCACAACATTTCAATTAGAGACTGGCAAGTCTCCAAGGCAGGTGGCTATCTGGGAGCTGTTTGACCTTGCTGCCAAGATTAGCTCGGCTTTACAATATGATTCCAGTGATCCGAACCTCAGTGTGAGGCAGAAGTCAGCTTCGTCCCCCGGACGTGTCCTGATTGTTGCTTTACCATAGAGCTATTAAGAGGCTCCATAAGGAAATTGGTGGACCACATCATGGACATAGGCAGATTGTGATTGATTATTTCCTTGTGGTTTGAGCATTCATACTTTTCTCATACTTCCATTCATACATTCCACTTAAAGTAATAATACACAACTTTTTACATTTACTCTTCTAAAGATCTATGAGTGGATACCGCTTTCCTGGGACAAATCCTCTGCTGCACAAGAAGTGATGTGTTTTACATTTACGGAAGCAACAACAGTGGTTTGTATGGAAGAAATATAAGAAGTGGAAGAAATATTAGAAGCTGCAGTCTACGATGAGTCTTTATCATTACAGTATGTTGGGCCTGTGCCAACAGTGCAAAATACCAAAGCAATGATAGTTTATTTAAAAAAAAAACAGAATATGAATGGTGCTTTTTCAATTAGTATAATTATCTAAGGCTTAAACCAGATGTTACTAAATACATTGCATCTCCCTTTCTTTAAGAAGAATCCCAAATCATATGTTTTTAGGCATATTAATGTTTTTTATATAAAGATTTGTCAACTTCTGTGACCAGTTTAAATGAATGGAGGATGGAGTTCTAATTAGTAAAACAGAAGAATTTGACATTGATGAATGCTTTAGAAATTCACACAATGCAGATTTTGTCAGTTTAAACAAAAATTACAATCCAAAATACTGTGCTAAAAGCAATAGTCAAAATGTGACTAGGAAAGACAAGCGTCTCTTTAAGCCAACAGTTCCTCAAAACAAAAAACATCAAAAAACCTCCCTGGTTCTTATCAGACTTAACATCCGAGTTGCCAGGGATTGTTCAAACACAGAGAGGTGTCAGGTTCCCCTGACCAGAGGGCTGGGGGTTGACTCTGTTTCAGCAGGCTTTAGACTGTAGTGAGGCACAAGTCCTTTCCTTTAACCAAGACTCCATCCTCCTCAGTCATCGCGGCCATGGAGAGCCTGAACGGAGGGCGAGGCTTGTCTCGTCCTGTCTGAGGATGCACAAACAGCGTCCTGGCCTTTCCCAATTGTTGTCTTTATCAGGTGCTTGACCTGCGATTGACAAGTGGGCCATGGCTCGCTGATAGATGCTTCCTTTCAAAGACAAGAATAGTGAGCTATGTTATCGATAGCGACCTGGCCAGCACATTCTTTTATTATTAAACATGGTACACAGAGAAGAGATCTATCTCTCCCTCTACTTTAACATGCCACACTCTCTTGATCTATAACTTTGATTACTATTGATTGTCTGTAAGATTTTATAATAAAATCAATAGTTTATGGGGCTGTGATATACTGATGCTAAATGAGTCCAAAGTTGTCACCCGGTACCTACATGTGCCTACATGTGAATAAAAGGTAGGGTGAAAACATATCATTGATTTTTGTATTGATTTCCTTATCACTCTGATAGGGTAATGAGAACAAATACAAACATATCAGTCAGCTGTAAGATGGATTGTGTATTCCTGCCTTAAGTTAATTGGTTGATATGGCCCAAACATTGTCTCAAGGCCCAATCTGTGTAGCCAAATCATGAATCAGGTTTTATGAAATTTTATTGTATATTCTTGCAACAACATATTTTTAAACATACATTATTATTACTCTATATATATATAATTATACAGTATTACCATGGCCATGGATCAGTGGCAGACTTAATGACTTGAAGGGACTTAATGGCTGAATCTCAGCCCTAACCCTTTTCAATCCATCCTTTCTATACATTATCTTCAAGTTGGGTCTGAGCAAAGTATGCATGCAAGGGCTGAATAAGAACACTGGAGCTGATCTCTATTGACTGAGAAAATAATGATACTCACATGGTGTCACTCACCATTTTTTCATGATCATCCTCTTCATTTTCATCATTACTATTACTACTTATAATACTTACTTGCCCTTGACTCTGAGTCATCATTGTTGCTACTGGTGCCGGCAGTGGAGTGAATATTAGCTTCACTAGAGCTTCACATTAAGCTTGGAGGCGGTGGGGAAATTGCAAGCAGCAGTTGATTCTTTGATGAATAAAGTTGTGGCAAGGAAAATGAGCTTACAGTCAAGTTGCAATATGTCACTAGAAGTGAAGTGGAATAGTCCACTGTAGCCTGACTGAGTAGGTGTGTGTGTGTGTGTGTGTGTGGGTGTGTGTTCTGGGGAGTGGTGGGGGTAGGGGCGCCCCCACCGGCTGAAAAACGTAACTAAAAATCGAAACACAAACACACACAGCTATTGTTTAAGCTGCTGCTTAAGTCTTACATCATAGAGAATGAATTAATATTCTGTGGCTGATATGGAATCAACTGCGTTATAACATAATAGACTAGCAATGTACAGACATCAGAGCTACAACTTCTAAAGCAAAATAATCTGCAATAGACTCTGTCTGTCTGTCTGTGTCTCTCTTTCTCTCTCTCTCTCATCTCGTATTTATTAGAATAGTTATTTTCCAATTGGAACTGCAGGTGGGGCGGCGCCCTAGCGCCCCTAATGGACGACACGCCACTGATCTACAGCTCCTGAATTTGTTTCCATAGATGCTCCTACACACAAGGAACAAATTTACCTCAATAAACCCATGATGTCCAGTTACTTAGATTTTCCGCCATTTTGAAATGTGAAAAACACTTAAATCCCTACTCCGCCTAGGATTTCTGAGCAATCTGCATGAAAATCAACACAAATACTCATTGGACCCATATCTAAAATCCAAGCACAAGACAAGTGTGTACATCCAAAAATAAAAAAACTACAAGTCAATTAAATCGCAATGGGCGTGGTTTTTCACATAAACGCTTATATCAACGGAAAAATTGAATTTACAGTTTTCCTTTACAAGTAGTTCAGTACAACGTCCTGAAATATCACAACTTCTGTGATCGATGAAAAAATGCCAGAGATACAGGCATTTACATTTATTTTCACTTGAATTGCTCATAGTCCCATTCACAACAATATGTGGCAGCCCCCCTTTCCATTACCATGGATGCGCTCAATTTGCATATGCCAACCTGCCGCTTCTTACGTAGCAACTATTGCCAAAACCACTGTTTAAATGGTGTACCTGCATCAGCTCTAGGCTACTACCAACTGTAAGTGAATTGTGCAAAGCCTATTAGCCGCAAAGACATCCATCCTGCATGTACCAAATTTGTGCCATGTGATTTTCCCAACATTACAATTCAACACATTAAACAACTTGTAGCTGGTGCCTACCTGAAGTCTCAGCTCAGGTAAACACATGTGGCCAAGGTGGAATCCAAAAGGCCATGGAGGAAATGTTTAGCCAATTGGCCACATGGTGGTGCTATCATATGTCAATGGATATTGTTTTACACAAAAACACTTTTGACACACTGTAATACTACAAAGGTTTGTAGACCTCTCATGCACCATTTGACCTAAAATCACAAAATGTTGTACACATACAGTATTGTCTCTCCTCACATGGAAAAAATAAATATATGTAAATATATATTGCATTATGTTATAATGTGACTTGTTGTGTTGATTAGCAAGTACAAGAAAATTCTAAACCTACATTTTTGGCCTGATGAAAACAAATGGTGGCATTAGAGAGGTCATTTTCTGTTCAGACATAAGTACAATATACATTTTTGCATAACTTTGCACAGTGGTAGAGTGGCACACTAAATATCCCAGGAGAGAATTTGAAGATTACTCAATTTCCTTTATTTAACCAGGTAAAAAACTATTTTCCAAGAGTGACCTGGCCAAGAGGGCAGCGTAAAAACATTGTTACAACAATACACACAAAAACGGTATATATAGATAAATACAACAGTCATACAAATGGAAATTAGAAGCATTACTGGCCACATAGATGTGCTATACCATGTTAAATGGGTAAAATGTGGCAATGGAATGCTTGCCCCCTGTAATTGAATATGCTAAAATGATATAGGCCTTTAGAGAAAAAGTGTACATCATCATCATTTAATATGATTCAGATTTACATGTACATTGACATGTAAATTACATGTATGTAATTTACATTAAATGGTTATAAGTTTGGCTAGGTGCTTATGTCCTCAGCTTGACACGTGTATTTATTCCAGTTTAAAGAAAAACAGTCATGTAATCCTACATTAAACTATGCTATTGGTCTTCCTAATGTATGGAGGCTAAAAAAAATCTGAATGATTGAACTTTTGGTCTTACGTGCCATAATCTGCTTAGGTAACATGTTGTTCAGACCCATCTATGTTGTTGTCATCTATTCTGCAGACTTCCCTATGCTCATCTACGTGTGCGTCCCTATTAATGGTTCTGGTCCTGAAGCCTAAATAAGTCACTTGAAATCATCATCATCATGTGTGATCTTTATTTTTATGCAGAACAATATACACAATAACCCCCTCACTGTCCCGAGGGCCAAAATAAAATGTAAGGAAGGAAAGAACCCTAACAAATTAAATTTACATGGTCCTCAAGCTTGTTGGATATGTCTATCCACAGATTAACATAGTTTTTTTTTGCATGAAGGATCTTAGTCATGGACAGCACAAAATAAACATGACATTACATTACATTACATCATTTAGCATTTTGTCCAAAGCGACTTACAATAGTACATTTTTCGTCAACATTAGTCAGACCAACTATACAACGCAATCTTTCATCAGCTAAACACTTCAATAGGAACAAGTAGCATAAAACACTTCAATAGGAACAAGTAGCATAAAACACTTCAATAGGAACAAGTAGCATAAAACACTTCAATAGCAGCAGTAGCATTAGTAGTCAGTCGTTAGTGTATTTGTATTATTTATTTATTTATTTTTGGGGAGGGGAGAGGAGAAGAGAAGAAAAGAGTAGAAGGAGATATGTTTTAGATAGGTCAGTTCAGGTAGGGTCTCTAGGTGTAGTCAGAAAAGATGGGTTTTTAGTCTCCTGCGAAAGATAGCGATTCAGCTGTCCTGACTAAAGGGGGGAGCTCATTCCACTATTGCGGTGCCAGGGATGCGAAGAGTCGAGCCCGTGATGAGCGACTTCCAAGCAGCGATGGTGGGGGCTAGGCAACACGCAAGAGTGGAGGAGCGGAGCGGACGAGCTGAAGTTTGGAACCTGACCAGTGTAAACAATGTCAAGAAGGAAGAGAACCCAGACCAAACTATCTGATGGAACTGAAGCCCCCTATTTACTAACTTCTATTCTTATAGTGTTTTACACCTTTTATCTGTGACCTCACATCAGCATCTGTTCCACTCCATTCTATATCTTATTTGGTTTGATAGTCCCTCACCACACATCCTGATTAGTCGCTACCTCCTGGTGTCATCTGATCATACGGTTCATATATGAACCGTATGAATTGATAGCTGCAACATTTTGAGTCCGTTATTGAGAAGAAATTCTGATTCCAGCTCCTCAAATGTGATTATGTTTTTCTTTTTTTTACTCTGAACTTTTTTTAAATAAAAGTTGTACAAAATTATGTTATCTATTCATAATTGTCCCTTTAAAGTGATGCTAAAGATGAATTTGTATACTAAAACCGTAAGGTAATAATGTTTTGTCAAATAATGTATTTTAATATTTTTTAATATTTTCAGTTTACCGGCCATTGGCTAATGAGCCAAAAAGTTAATTTTGGACCCTGACTGCCCCCCTGGTCATCTTGGTGACTTCTTTAATGATATGGATGTCCTTCTCACCTTATTTCCTGAAGACTTTTTATCATCTTTTGAACTCACTCTCTCTCCATCTCCTCCGACTCACAAGGCAAGGAACCTGCTTGACCTTATCTTCACCAGATCCTGCTGCACCTCCAACCTTACCGTCATCCCTATGGAGCGTCCCCCAGGGCTCGGTCCTGGGGCCCCTACAGTTCTCTCTGTACACCAGATCCCTTGGCCATGTGATCTCCTCTCATGGCTTCTCCTATCACTGCTATGCCGATGACACTCAACTCTACCTCTCCTTCCCTCCCACAGAAACACAAATTGATGGGCGCATCACAGCATATCTTAAAGACATTAGTGCTTGGATGTCTCTGCACCACCTAAAGCTCAATCCGCCAGAATCCGCCCGTTCTTTACAAGGCAAGCGGTGCAACTCCTGGTCCAAATATTTGTCATTTCCCGCCTAGACTACTGCAACGCTTTTCTGGCTGGGCTACCCACCTCTGCCACTAGACCTCAACAGTGCATCCAGAATGCTGCGGCCCGGCAGGTCTTCAACCAAACTACATTTTTCCATATCACTCCCCTCTTCAGGTCACTTCA
>OMOT01044193.1:0-10811 GCA_900312575.1 Acanthochaenus luetkenii
TTCTAGGTAAAATGTCCTACAGGTGTGCGTACGCACGGTTTGATAGGTCTGATAATTAGTTTGCGTAAGCCATTTTTGCCTTTTGTGCTTACGTACACTTTTAGTAAGAATCCTACGCACTGTTTGATAAGTGAGGCCCCTGGCTGTCTACTGCTCGTTTAAAAGGTGTATGACACCTTCTTACACAAGGGGCTCGGTGACGTATGACGTGACCTCGGGTCATGTAAGGTCATGCGCCTCACAGCAAGAAGGTCCTGGGTTCAAATCTCGCCTGGCCCTTTCTGTGTGGAGTTTGCATGTTCTCCCCGTGTTCGCGTGGGTTTCCTCCGGGTGCTCCGGTTTCCTCCCACAGTCAAAGACATGCAAATAGATGTGTTTGTGTGTAGTGTGGTGCATGGTGTGATGTACTATGTATATGATGCATGCAATGTAAAGCCCTTTGAGACATGCTTGTATAAAAGGGCTATGTAAATAAAGATTGATTGATTGATGGTCATGTAAGGTCATGTAAGGTCATGTCTGCTCAGTGACAGAAAATTACTTTGATTAAATCGATAGTTCTGGCACATACTGGCACATGTGTCGCTTAGCAACCAGGTTGTTTAGCTAACGCTGGCGTTCAAGAACTAATTCCTAAAAGGATTTACTGAGCATTTGTTTTCTGTTGAAGCTTCACAGTGCGTCATGATACATTTAAACATATCCCTGATAGGACAGATTCCTCGTGACGTCACCCACTCCTGCCATGAAACAAAACATGGCGACTCCCATAGAGCTGAGATGCTGGGGAGGCGACTGGGGCTTGCCTTCTGTCCACGCCGAGTCTCTCATAGTCCTGGTAACTTTAACTGCAATTTGTATAACATTATATCCAGCCCTGCTTTTGAAACGACAGTTTTCTAATGCGACTTTGAAATGCGCTTTCTCTGTCTCCTTCTGGTTAGCTTCCGTGCTACCCACTGTACTTAACGTTAGCTAGATAGATAGTTAACTCGCTGGCTGAGATGGAAAACATAATACTAGTTGAATTGTCATGTTTTGTGTAGCCGTAAAAAACAGTTGGTCTGTCCTGTGTGATGCTGGTTGTCAGAAGTCTCTCATCGTCGACATGAATGAATACTTCAAGGTCAGCTTGCTGACAGTCACATTTTAATACCTGTTCATTTCCCCCTTCATTTTCCTGCTAGGTAGCTAGTGGCGGTGGCTAAGCTAGCAATACACTTATTAGAAAATGATTGTCGGCTAGCGTGATAGTTGTTTATCACGGGCTAGTGTTGTTGTGTCTCAGGAACGTCAGGAAACCATGCAATTGCAGCTCTGTCCACAAGGTGACACTTTGACACATGTTCTTGCCAAGATGACAATGCAAGCTGCCATCTTTAAAACGTTTATTCAGTGACAACTGCTTTGCTTAAGCAAGTCAACATTAATGTTCCGTCCTTTTGCTGCCTAAAGCCTATTTCATTCTGTTAATGGTTTTGCTTGGTTGTCCTCAGTGTGTAGAAGAAGCTTCCTCGTGTCCACAGTGTCGTCATAATGGCCTCTTGTGCCAACTGCATTTAGAGCCAGTGCCTAATTCCTCACGGTACTTTGATTACATTCAGCTGCACTTCCAGATAGATCTCGTACACCGGCCAAACAACACGTTTATGGAAGCTGCATAATGCCCTGATACAGCCGGTTTTGTATAGGAGTGTATATGCTACAGCGACATTTAGATTAACAATGGCAGCACTACTAGTGTTTGGCCTGTGTTGATGTTTGCCCATAACAAACTGTCTTGCTAACGAGGCTAAAAGACATCTGTGTAGGACTACTCTACATCAAGAACAGTCTGTATGTGGTCCTCATCCTTATTCAACATCATAACTATTGGCTCTCTTTTTCTCATCTTTCCTTAATTGACTATGGGTTTTCTTCCAGGCATATGCCAAGTTCTCTGGGGCAAAGGTCAAGGTTTCTCCTTTAGACTGGACATGGAGAACCATAACAGGTGGGCTGCTGCTTTCCATGCATGTGAGTGGGTTTCGAAATGGAGTGATGTTGAATGAGAGGATCTATAGGTCATCTCTCATCTAGTGAGCATATATAATCTCCATCTCAAAGCGTAACATCTCCCTCATATATGATCTCCATCTGCCCTGTAGCGACTGTTCCAGAGTTGGTGTGTGGAGACTCCACCGTAACAGAACCGGCACAGATTCTCAACTTCCTGAGGAAACAGGTAAGAGTGGATGCCAAGTCTGCTCACTGCCCAGGACCCACTCATTACCTCACCGGGACCATTCAGCCGAGTCAGTAGATCTACAGCAACATTTGTGTTTTATTTTCTCAGAGGTTCAATGCAGATTATGAGCTGACAGCCAGACAAGGAGCAGACACCATGGCTTACATCGCTCTGCTGGAGGAGAAACTACGACCAGCTCTGGTAACCGGATCGCTTTTCTGCTTGTTCCCTGACAAATGCTAATGTTTGTGCATTATAAATGTTCAGGGTGTCGTGTTTTGCCTCCCACAGTTGCATACATTCTGGGTGGATGCAGAAAACTATGCCAATCTGACACGGCCGTGGTTTGCTTCCCGCTCGCCGTTCCCTCTCAACTTTCTGGTCCCTAGTCTCCTTGCGAGCACCGCTCTCTCCCGGATCCTGCTGACCAACGGAGAGTCGCCACTACACAGAATCTCGGAGGTGGAAGGAAAGGTAAACGGTGATCTGTCTTTGCGCTCACATTATGTACTGTGTCTGGGTTGAGAGTGCCATGTGTTCCTCTTTTACAACTCTTTCTCACTCTCCGTCTCAGATCTACAGTGATGCTAAAGAGTGCCTCAATCTCCTCTCCTACAGACTGGGAGCAGCAAACTACTTCTTTGGCAACTCGTAAGTTTTTTCAGGTCTGCTGTATGTATGTTCAGTTGTCCTTTTGTAACGGCCCTATATTGTATAGATTGTCTTTGTGTGTGTGAGTGAGTGTGAGTGAATATATACTTGTCAGGGTTCCCACAGGCCTTGAAAATCCATAGAAGTTTGTGTATTTGAGAAAAATTAAGTACGGCCTTAAAGGTTTTTTGAAAATGAATGGATGGCCTTGAAAGTACTTGATTTTTAAAAAATACAAAAAGCACCCAGATTCATCAATATGTCTCAGGACTGCTCTTCATCTAGGATCAACACATCCTGAGGGAAACCCTGTGATGGATATTTGTGTTGATAAAGCAGCAGTTTTAAAATTGATGATATCACCATGATGTCTTGTCTTGACAACATTAGAGGCCTCATTTTATAGTTGATCACAACTATAAAATGAGGCTTCTAATGTTATGTCTTACCCCCATAACATGCTAGTTTTGAGTCCTTGTATTTCACCAATACCTTGAAAGTCATTGATAAGTCATTGAGTGTGGGAACCATGACTTATGCATATTGGTTCCTAGGCCAGCCAGTCTGGATGCCTTTGTGTTTGGTTTCGTGGCTCCACTCCACAAAGCCAGCCTCCCCAGCAGCGCTCTGCAGAGCCACCTCAGACAGCTGGCTAACCTCACACGCTTCTGTGACAACATCCTCGCAGTATACTTCAGCTCCAGCCATCCTGGTAAGGCTAGCTGCACACGTCTGAATTACTCACACCTTGGAGGCTTTACCTTTGTAACTTCTGATGTACACACAAACAGGAGAAGCACCGAGAGCTGCACTAACATCTTCAGTGTTTTCCTTTCTCACTTCTTTCTTTCACCGATCTGATTTTTCTATCTCTCTCTGCATGTCTGTTCTTTATATCTGCTTTCCCTTCTATCGGTCAATGACCTAACTGCTATTTCTGTCCCACTGTCTCTCCACTATCTCCTTTCCTCTCTGTGGGTATCCCCTTACTTCTACTTTCTCCAGGTTCTCCGCCACCTGTTCAGGAAACGGTGGATGCCAACCTCCAGAAACTAACTCAACTTGTAAACAAAGAGTCCAACTTGATAGAGAAGGTGCTTCTGCTACCTTTTTTTCCCCCTCCTTTGCATGGGTTTATGGTTGCATTTGGCAGGTACAGGCTCTCTGCTCTACAAATAATAGGTATAGTGTCCGTTACTGAATTATTGTTCGTATTGTTTTGTGCTCATGCGTGTGTGCTGTGCACCAAGTAAGCTGTATGTCTTGTGCTGCAGATGGATGACAACCTTCGCAGCAGCCCTCAGCACAAACCCCACAGACCAGACCCCAAACCCAGTCTGGCCAATGAGAAGAGCTCTACCCCTGCCTAACCCTTGACCCTTCAACCCTGACTCCCACATCCAGCCTTGGGAATGAAGAAGGAACGCCCTGTGGCTGAAAGATGCTGTGCTGTTCTGAATCTGACTCAGACAGAAACCCAAGATGGATGATGGTCTTGGGCCAAGTGCAACGTCCTGAACTCGAATAAGAATTAGTGGAAGTATGGCTTTATAGATATAAAGGGAACACGTTCAGGTTTTACCAGTCTGATATAATGATGCTAGATTTTAAAGATGTGAGTTTGGTTGAGCGTAAGGGTTTGAGCGCATGTACAGTACGTGATTTAGGATGCTGTGAAGTGGTGCGTAATGGGAAAGCCTCAGAATGTTTAAAGGAAAGCCCAAGGAAATGAAAAGTCCAGCAGGGAAATTTAAACCTTTTAGTGGGCCAGTTGTCCTTTTCCCCCTTAACCCCTTCCTAACTTTTTCTCTTTAAGGGACCCATATTATATGTTTGTTTGTTTGTTTGTTTGTTTCAAACGGTTAACATTGTACTGCAGTTGTTGCACCATAGGAAACTAATATGCTATGTGGCTTGGTATTATCCTCACCTGTGTGATGAGGGCATAATTAAAATCAACTGGTTAAGGACACTGGTCACTAAAGCAGGCCCATATAGGGCTAGAGCACCTTATGGCTAGATTTGTAATTTAGCATAATATTTAGCGAGCTTATGTTACGCCAGTTTGTAACATTTGTTTAGGACTTTTCTTATCAATGTGGATTTCAAAGACTGAGTAGCTCCCTTCAAGCGTACATCCTTCCTAATATCCATTGTACAAATGTTCTGTAAATTCTAATAACATTCAAATGAGTATAATGTACAGTATGTATGCTATTATATCTTTAGGAATAATCAATTACTACTTCTGCTTTGCTCTCTCCTTGTGGAGTCACTGGTTTTTCTCAAAGGCCTTGTATAGTTGTATATACTTTCATGATTCATTTTAAGTAAATGTGTCAATGCACTTAACTTACTGTTTCCTGTAATGGGGCTGATCAGCTTGTTTATGATCTTTGCTAGATACACTGAGGTAGTCTGAGGGCCTTACACACTATATCAACTCGTGAAATATTTGGGACTAATATGTGTTTTAATCGATAAAAATTGAGCTACTGCTAGCATTATGACATTTGTTCATTATTTTGTTTTCAGTGTTATCAAGAAGCTCTTCAGTAACAATCCAGTCACTTGTGTTGTCACCAAGTTTTTTTTTTCTTCACAATGTGAAATAATTTTGGTAAAACATTTATTTGTTTCGATTTGTTTGCTGTGCCTATTGAACGGGCGTTGTATGACATGAACAGTCCACTTCGTTTGTGAATGTCTCATGAGCCGCCTTTTGTACTTCAACTTTTACAGTCTGATTATCAAGTATGGAAATGGGTCTGAAATGAAGTGCCGCGGTCTTCTTTTCACATCATGTTCCATAATGTCTCCATAGCTCGTGCATTATCGGACGTATGATTGCTCCCATGATTTACTATGTTGTGTTTTTGTTTGTTTTTTGTTGTCCTGCTGGTTTTGCCCTCAGTTTGAAAGTATTAATACTAAGGATAGTGGGACTATTTTGCAATTCCCGAATTCACTTCATGGATATGTTCCCTTCAAATACATCGTATACTGAAACAAACGTTTTAATTGGAGTATGTTTGCTGTGAGTCACAGAACATAGACAACAAACATGACAGTATGGGTATGGTGTGCGCTTATGACTTTGTACAGCTGTCTTGTCGGCATGCCAACATCGTTCTTCATAATTTGTATATGTTGTCATGAATGATCTGTAATTTCCATTGTTCTATACTCTATGGGTGTTAACAACTGTTCACATCATTGCAATACAAATATGATAATCCAACTACACCCACTCATATTTTTTGAGTAAAAATAGATCTAGTGGGTGAATATGTTTCATCCATCCTGTAACCAATCCAGCGCAGCAAGGCGCAGTATTGCACAAGTCTTTATTCCAGTAAAAATTACAGAAGGTTTCACCCGTGCTTTGTGTGCTCAGTTGTTTAGAGGTTGGGAGGATAAAGTGCTCTTTGTTTGGTTCTGGCCTAAGACGTGGAAAATGAGTCATTTAGCTGTGAGGAAATCATGCTAACTTGACATCAGACATTGTCCAAGTCATCTTCCATGTGAGGCACAGACTCCTGCTTAGGCTCCTCTTGGTCCTCTATTTACTCAGTGTGGTAGCAGGAAATACAGCACACTCTGATCTGTTGTTAATGCTGTACTTTCAAACATCTTGTATATTTGCATCTTTTCAATAGCTGTGTGTGGGAGAATGATGGGAGAAAATAGATGTCGACCCTGTGGAAAACCATATAGCTCTATCATGAGGGTGTAAGTCATAAAAAAGGCAACCAGTAGTCTGAGTGCATAATAGATTTTGCAGAAAGGGTTCGGTTTAGTAGCAGCTGTTAAAATACCTTAAATATGGAGAGAAAGAAATGTATTTGTGTAGCTGATTGAGGCCCTGAGGATATTTCCCTTATAAACAGGGATGTAGTGGAGGGTAAACCCACCTAAACTCAGTTAGCCCACATTTATTTGTAGAATAGAGTTTACCCACTGAAAAAAATAATATCAACAGAAATGCATTGTATACATCATAAGTAGTGTTGAGCTGATGTAAGTTATATGAAGATGGGGTCTTTTGAGCAAAACAAAAACTCAGAAATCAATGATTTTCTGAAAATATGATTGATTCTTGTTTGCATTGGTGGTTGTTTGACTTATGATCACTGATTGGAGGTTATAGTTTTTATTTACCACTCTGCCGCTGCTCGTAAGAGTTGTCAGACATACAGTATATGTCTTCACTCAGGTGATTTCCAAACCATTTTCACTCTCCTTAGGCTTCAGGTACAGGCCTGCTACTAGCTGTCCTATTCCCATAGAGGCTAAGAGCATGGTATCCCCAGAAACACTTGGGTTTGACCATAGTATAGACTTTAAGTGGGACAGATGCTTTTGAGAAACCCAGCAAATATTACTGCTGATGGAGCACTGAGGCCCTCTAGCGGTGAATATAGATTTAAACGCTAATGAGCTAAGCAAATGCTGGGGAATCAAAACAAACAACAGTTTAATCAGTCCGGTTGTGCAAATAGAAAAATAATCATTTTCTCTCAACTCAAATGTGAAAATCAGTTTACAAGACAGGGAAAATAAATCAGTTAATCTGCATCTGCCACGAGCTTCGCGTAACAAAACAGAACGGATCCCATCTGTTTACAAAGGTTATTTACACAAAGCAGTAGCCTATTCACAGTATGAAACACAGTTCAGAAAGTGCTACAGCCATACACCCACTATCTAAAAAGACCTCTACTATCGCAGACCTGGTTGTAATGATGCAGTGTGTGTTTGACTTCTGCCTGCACAGCACCTATCTATACGGGTCTATAAAGGGGGCTGCAGAACCAGGAGACAGATGGAAATAAATATTTCATCGGACAGCTGACACAACACCATCACACCGGCATACATGATGGTCAAAATGACCATAAATGATCCACAACATCTCACTTCTCTCTAGACAAACAAAAGACAGGACAGTCATCTATGAAGAAGTTCCAAGGCACTCAAACTCAGCCCGGTCGTATTACACACATGTATCACTCATTTGGATTGTTTCCGTTTTTCATATTTACAACACCGTTCTGTTACCATAAGAATGAAATGTTCAATTCATTAAAAAAAGACAGGTTCTTAAATGGAGCGCCGTGTTGAAAAAGCGAAGGATCTTCTCCATTTCCTCCTCACTGAAAACACAACACAACATCAACTGCATCATGAGGCCTCTGATGAGGAATGGGATCCCATCGGGTCTTCTGCCTTTACCGTGGATATATCATTATGTCCTGTGTCATATCTGCACATTTCGTGACAATGCAAGTGTTCATTTCCATCATTGCAAACCATTTCAATCAACAGAAATCAAACACGCGCGGTATACCCAGAGCTAGCTGTGCCTGGTGAACTCTGGCACCTCCGGCGCCACGCTGACCTCCAGCCTGCCCGGCATCTCCAGGCCCAGAACAGGGTGGCACGGCTGTGTGAAGCGGTGGCTGAGAGTACCTAACAGCTGACCGCTCTGGGCGTTATAGAAAGAGAGGCGGCCATGCTGGTAATCCAGGAGGGTACCGACTCGCTCTGGCATCTCCATCGCGAACACATCAGACTGAACATCAGCATGGAGCAACTGATACCTACAGCTGGAGAGACCAAGAGAGGGAAGGTGGAGGAACAAAACAATGATAGGGAAATATTTATATAACAAAAATAAGAAATGCTTTGTGCGTACCTGGATGGTGTAGGGATACAGTGCAAACACCACGACTTGCTGTTTTCCCCCAGTGGGCTGTTTCTATTGGCTGTCTCATATGCCACGCCCAGCCTGTAGGCGCTACTTCCTTTGACAATGGTCTCCCAGTAGTAATGTCCTCGTGCTGGCAATAACTCACCCAGAATGGATGGGCACCTAGAAAACACACACACACACACACACACACACACACACACACACACACACACACACACACAAACACACACGCACACACACACTCTGGTTTAAAAACCGCACACATTCCTTAAGGGTATCCCAAGAGGGTCAGAAGAGCGGTAAGAGGTGTTTCAGAGTGTGAGACTCACTGGTCTGTGGGCGGTGTGTTGTCGTGTGTGTCCTGGGAGTAGTGCAGGGTGGTCTGGTCCTCCAGCTCCAGAGACGGGTGAGCGGAGGCCTTCAGCAGGTGGAACCTCGTCCCTGACAACAGTTACACGTCAGTAAACGGGTCAAATGAAATGTGGGACAAAATAATGTGCAACAGTGTTATACAAGAACAGAATTGTGTGTGTGTGTATGTGTGTTTCTTACCTTTGGTGGATATGAGTGCAGCCTCGCTCTGCTCGCTGGCTCCAGCCTCATTCACAGCTTTGATGTAAAACAGGTAGTTCTCTTTGGGCTGTAGAAGAACCTTCTGCTCATTGCCCTTGATACCTGAGATGGACCTAGATTCATGTCACAGGCAACACACACACACACACACACAAACACACACGTATAAATGAAAGGAATAGACTTTTGTACATCCAAATGTTATGCTATTTTTGGTGTAACGTGGAATATGCCTTTTTAATATGCCAGAATGTTACAGTTTTATGCGATTCATTATTAGCTTGTTTTAAGCTACCTGGAGGACCATGGGTGGGCTTTCCCACATAAAGTACAATACAATGGGCTTCAGAAAGTTCAGACAATCACAGGGAAGTATTTCTAAATCAAATTTGTACGCTTTTCTGCCATTCACAAATTCCTTGACACTGTCTGCCCTCGTGCGGCAAACCTCGCCTATCCAATACCCTCAGCAGTGTAAAACAAACGCTGTGAATTCCTTCATTCTAAATCCTACTTGACCCCGGTCTGTGTGAGACCCACCTGAGCCCCTCTCCCTCCAGTTCGCACTGGCGGCAGTACTCCAGGGTGTAACTCTGTCCGGCAGTCTGTTTGGCCGAGCTCCACCGCAACGTGGCCGAGTCCCACAGGACAGTGCAGCGCTCGGTATCAATCACTGGCACTGACGGAGCTGGCGTGGTGAGAGAGAGAGAGCAAGGTGTCTGAGATACTAACAATGTGCTACTTTATTGATCCCTGTAGGGAAACTCTCTTTGGTCTTATATCCAGTGTGTGGACTGACCAGTTCTGAAGGCCAGTCTCTCGCTGGGCAGAGAGCAGCCAGTGTAGTTGACAGCCATCACCCAGATCTTGTATGTTTTGTCAGGCTCCAGCTCCTCCAGGACACAGTAACTCTCCTTCACTGTCACGCGGTACTCCTCTGACACGGCTGGGGACAACAGGAACAACACTGTGCGTTTTGTGTGTATGTGCATACTTGGCAGCACAGAAGTATAGTGCCAGACAACAACAAACGAAACAGAAAGAAACAATTTCTGTGCTCTTGAGGCCAAGACTAGGATTTAGATGTCATGTAAAGCAAAATGACACCATTACATATGGTATGGTGAAGTAGTAGTGAGAGCTTGTTGCATATTAGTTTTGATTAATTGTGAATATTCATGCGCAC
The DNA here is from genome assembly GCA_900312575.1 of Acanthochaenus luetkenii. NCBI lineage: Eukaryota > Metazoa > Chordata > Actinopteri > Beryciformes > Stephanoberycidae > Acanthochaenus > Acanthochaenus luetkenii. The sequence continues at coordinate 10,354 of OMOT01044193.1, forward strand.
ATTTTACGACATTGCAACTCCTTAAGATTTCATTTTCCACTCTTGCCATGTAGCCTAATTCATTTTTAAAAACCAACAAAAGGCCCTCTCTTAAACTGACAACAATTTAACATTAAATGTTCGATTGAATATTCTAATTCTAATTGTCCATTTTTCTCTGAGCAGCTCATCAATTTCAATAATTTCCCTTTTATGAAGAATATAGCTCAACATGCACCGAGTCTGAAGATGATGACAAAGAAAACAGAGCCCTTCAAAGTTTGATCCTGGAAGTATTTACCTCCTTGTGGATCCTCCATACAGTAGACCTGGAAGCAGTCTATGATATCTCCAGGGTTGACTCTCCAGTACGCAGTGACACTGGTGCTGGTGGCCGAGCGTTGCTCCTGGGGCTGCAGTGTGGGCTTCTGGGGCACTGAGGCACAGACCAGGGAATTCATACCATTGATAGTTAATGG
>OMOT01044193.1:16846-28202 GCA_900312575.1 Acanthochaenus luetkenii
CCTTCAGACATCTCTGGCTCTCTCTTCTCACTCTCTTCCCTCCTCCCACCTCCACCTCATCGTCCTCTCTCCGCTGCAGTGCATCGGCAGGGGCCCCGTGAACCCCTGTTCCGTAGAAAACCTCATCCAGGTCCTCCCCAGCTATCTCCACATCTGTGACAAAGACAAACGAGTCTTCTGATGCAGAGGGGCTGTCTGTGGCTGTCTCCTTCCCAGGCTTTTGCTCTTCCGCTCGGGGCTTTGCCGCAGGCTGTTCCGCCTCCTCCTGCAGCTCTGCAGCTTGTTCCCCGGGAACCACCTCATCCACCAGGGTAAACTTCTCAAAGTAGTCCATGTCACTGGTGCTGTCTTCCTGGGTGTGTGTGTGTCCAACCTCTGTGTCTGCTAAGGGCTGAGAAGAGTCTCGCTTCGAGGCCTGTGGGGAGAATACAACTGCTAAGTGAATCCATAGAGGACTTTTTAATGTTGAACCATCATACAAGGACATTTTAAGAGACAAATCAACACAAGATATGATCAGGTCATATCTCTACACCCACTTCAAAAGGAGTGTTAAAAACCTCGTCATAATAATCACTCAAATCAATCAATCAATCAATAAATACCTCTTTGAGCTCCAGTACTTCCACCTCCGCCTCCTCTGGTAGGCCATGATTCTGTAGCTGTGCCCAGCCATGGTGGTTTCTGGACCTGATCCTGGGAGTCTGGTTTAGATAAGACAAGTTGTCCTGCAGCTCTGTGCTCTCCTCCTCATCTACAGTGGGCAGTTTGGACGGGACTCTGATGTTGAGAATCTCATAACCCTCTGAAATCAAACTGAATAGCTGCTGATCTTTGTCTTTGATTTCCTCCAAGTCTGGCCCTGTTTCCGTTTCCTCCTGCTTAACATTGAGAACAGAGACCTCTGCCATCTCAGGTCTCTCCACTCCCAGAGCTGAACCCGATCTTGAACTACACGGTCTGCTCAGCCTGTCCCCCAGCCTGCTGCTCCTTCCTCCAGACCTTATCCTCCTGCGGACTATCTTCTCCTCATCAAAGACAATGGTGATCTTGCCCTGGGCTCCGGAGCCCTCCATGCTGTAGCCTTCAGAGATGGAGCTGGTCTCCGAAGCCCAGGGGGTGGAGCAGCGGCTAGATGCCGTCTCCCAAACGATACCACTGTCCTCACTCTGGACAGTTACCATGGAGAATGACGGATCCACCATCAGGCACTGTAGTTTGGGCTTCACAGACTGGTCCTGGACTACGTCTCGCAGGCTGGAGGACAGAGGAATGAACAGAGTTAGAGGACGGAGTAGAGGCTGTTTTCATCATTCACATGAAGTGGAAGGGTAGACTGTCTAACTGCAAGGGGAGATTCTTTTGACTCAGCTCATGGAAATGCAAGCAGAGGACAGATCAGTTAATCAAATAAAAACATATCAACGCCAAGTTCGCAAGTCTAAGCTGATTTGTCAACATGAAAACACGATAGCTTCAGCTCATCTTTTCTCAGGGCGATTACTCGAGAAGTGTATATCTCCTAGCATTAGCGAGTGTGTGCTGGTGCTAGTGTCTGCCAATGTGAGTGATGAGCTGAAAAGTAATGGTCTAATGTGCTCTGAGCTCCCCCTCCTGTTATGAATACAGCTTGGCCCCAGCAGGGTTAAGGCTGGGCGTCGGCCCCAAACGTCACGCATGTAATATTAGAGAAGAGATGACTGGCCCTCTCAGATATATATCCCCACGTATCAATATCGTCGACTATTTATGTCATGGAGCATGCGTTATGAAACATTGTAAAATAAGATGTGAAATGTGGACTGTGTATAATATTAAATACTAGGATATAGCTGCCTTTGGTGCAATACTGACAATAAATCCTTGTTTGAACACAACCTCTTGCGGAGTCTGTGTCCTACACACTAAATGTGGGATAGAGAACAAGGACAGCAGATCAATGGAGTGCTGCTTGGTGTAACTTGGATACACCTGTTCAGTCCCTCTGCTCTCCAGAGATTGACGAGACACATCTTCTCTTGTCTCCGTTTGGAGCAATTTGTCAAAATGTATCTGAGCTAAGGAGCCCAGAAAGTAACGATTTCTCACAGACTCCAATCCCTTGGCGTTGCCCATGACCCACAGCTCTGGACTGACAGGCCAACACAAGTCAGTGGCCCTGGTATAAGACCAGCAGATAACACACCTCTTCATACAATGGTAACGTGAGCCATGGTCGAGGTTATGCAGCTGGTAAGTTCCAGACAAGTGTATTAGTTTGAGAGCAGATGAAGCACCTGTTTCGCAGTTCCTCCTCCTCGTCTTCATCGTCCCGGCCGATGGCCTCTGAAGCCTCACACTGAAACCCCTGTAACTCTGTCATCGCCGTGTCCAGACTTGCACATTCCTCCATCTTAGTGAAATCCCGCGACTCTCCTTTTGCTGTTCCCAATGTTTTTTAGAGTCCTCTCGGTTTTTTCAGCCACTCTGAGCTCAGAAGAGATGGTCTGCCCGTTTGTGCCATTCCAAGTTGGGAGCTGTCCGTCTGACTCAGCGAGAGACTGAAATAGACTGAGTGGGGAGTGAAAAAGAGAGGTAGAGATAGAGAGGAACAAGACAGTGAGGGGGTGTGAGGCGTGCAACAGGGCATAGGTCTCACTACTTCAGTTGAGCGCACTAACAACAAACCCTGAAAAGAAGTTTCAACGGATCACAGGAAGATTGTTATAGATCTAGGCAAATCCCAAGCCTATGGCTCTAGTGCTGTGCCAGTGGCTAGCAGCTGAAAGGGGCAATGTGACTTTAAGACCAGAATTCCCCTTTGCTAAGTTAAATATAGGTCATGTCCTGAAACAGTACCCCTTGCTCCTGGTGGCAACACTAACAGGGACAGATGGGGAGATACACACACACACACACACAATGTCTTGCTCTCTTAAGGTATGTTAGACATGAAACCCCGTATCTATGCTGACACTATGCAGAAGTCATAAAACCAGGTGTAACAAGGCGTCAAAACTACAGAAGGTAAACCCGTCAGCACACAAACTGCCAAGAGGGTCTGAATGTCCGGGACTCATCCTTTCATAATCGTATTCGAGGCAGATGAGTCACACCCATTTTGAATGACATCAGAGCTCTTAGTAAAAGGGGAAAGAGCCCATTACCCAGAAGAAGTGAAATGACACCCATATTAGTTAAAATGTCCATAAATCTGGCACAATTGGATGGATTGGACCGATCAAACTGGACGGTATTCCTTTGTTAATAGCCGTTACCAGGTTAAGCAGTTACTCAGTGTGGATAACATCTGTGATCTTGACTTTGAAGGTCATTGTCAGGTGCTCAAACGTAAAGTATTGTGTAATGGATTAGCCCTAGTGTTTGTTGTTGATGAATCCAGTTTACATTCTATGCTGAAATAATTTATTCTACATTTTTCAGAATATCCAGTATGGACCAGTGACACCTTGGACTCACCTTAAAACTGAAAAGCATGGACGCCATCCAATCTCACTTTGTAAGACATTCACCAATCACATTTACGGTAAGCATGGATGACAGCTACCGTCAAAAATACCAGTCAACCGTATAAGCCTTTTGTCACCATTATTAGCATAGCCAAACCATGCAGTGACATGGAGACATGAGAGAATATAACAACAAAAATGAAACTAGTACAAAAATACAAATCTTCAGAAGTTTAATCCTTTAAATATAAATTTAAAAGACAGTATAATACAAAATGTACAAAAATATCAAGGAACAATATAAACCAAATAACCGCAAAAAAAGATAATCACACCCAAGTGTGTAAATCCTTGCATGGATTTATGTAGTTAGTAACTCATCCATTTTGTCATACATTAATAAACAGGTTGAGGCTGGACACAGCAACAGACACAGCACAGGCTAGACGCCAGTCGTGGGAAAATAATACAACACATCAGGAGCATTGATCAAGGTATGTAACATCCTGATAGTCTGGCCTCTTAGCACTCCTCTAGTGACTACCTGAATGTCATTTAGACTGGGATGTTGACTAGCATAGATAGTCAAACATCACTTGTTGAGATGGTGAGTTGGAGCTTAAAACCTTGAAGATGGTGATGATGTCACTGGAGAAGGCCTTTAAAGCAGCTGTAAAAAACAAAAGCATCCGTTTAAACCTACAATCGCTTCACTATTTATCAAGAAAAATAGAAAAAGCTGCCTTTAAATTATGTTACTGGTCAATTAATCATATACATCATGTAATAAGTTGCTACAGTGACAGATTGACCCAAACAAATGGGAGAAAAAAAAGATACCAGCCAAAACAAAAACAAAAAAATCAATAACTTGTGGCAGCAATATCATATCTCCTGGATGACTCCTGATTAATGGTGGCTGTGACAGGGAGGATTGAGTTCAGGTCCTTCTTCTGCTGTAGTATTTGACATGACTGCACAGACAGAGAGAGATGAGAAGCAGGAGGATTATGAACAACCTGTAGCTGGGCCAAAGCAGCATGGAGAGAGTGAGAAATGTAAAAGGTAGCACAGCTGTACCGACGGAGTAATGTACCTCAGCAAACTGAGCTTTAATGGCGTTAAACTTGGCCTCGTCACGGACTGCCCTGGCGACGTTATTTCTTTCAAATGGCTCTGAAACACAAGGAATCACAATTTGTAACACTGTTGTTCCAGTTATTGTAAACTAGTATCTGTGGCGGTGGCAGCAGCATGTTATGTCCACTGTAATGGTTACCCTCCACACAGATTAATTTGTGACTCCACTCTCGAGAGCCATTCCTGGGCAGTGTACTGGCCACTCGTACAGAGATCACGTGCCTCTTCCAACTGCACGATGAAGGAAAAAACAAAATAAAGGAATGATTTGCTGTATATTGCACTGAAAATGAAGACAAATCATGAACATGGTTGTAACTATAAAAATTACATTTCTAAAAAAACAAAAACATTTTACATTCAGGCCATTTCTCAGTTTAGTAAAATTCTGTCTACTCCCAAGATTTACTTTGCCTTCCTCCCAATGGACAGAGCAAGTAGGCACAGGGTACTGCATGCTTTGCTCTCAAACAGCCAGCCTTACTACACTGCTTTTAAATATATAAAAGTGACATTTTCTGATTCAAAACAACAAAATGACCACAACTTTGGGCTGACTTTCCCCAACATACAAGACCGTTTCCAGTGTTTGACACTGTAGAGTACGGTACTTCTAAATTAATACATCAAACAAGTAGAATTAGTGCATTTTTGTACAGTATGTGTTTTAGTTCACCCTGTGGCCATCCCAAGACATGGTGTGGCATGGTAATATACAGTACATGAACACCAGACATCCTAGCATGTCATGTTAGTGCTGCCTAAGGCCAAAGGTCCCACCTGCCACTGCCCCTCAGCCAGCAACATGAAACCAGAGACAAGGATGCAGGATAGAGGAGGAAGGGGTCAGAGGAGAGGGGGGAGACTAGAAAGCAAGGGAGAGGAAGTTGGTGAGAGGAGAGGGAGATGTAAAATGGGAGCAAGAAAAAAAGCAGGAAAAGCAGTAGTCAAGGTGCACTTAATGGCTGCAGAGGCCTCGCACCAGACTCATAATGTCATGTCCTTAGGAGTTACCTGAAGACTGTGGTATAGTACTTGAGAAAGCCCAGAAGCAGGTCTCCCAGAGAGGACTCGTTTTTAGAGATGTAGGGGGGGATGTAGTCGGGCCCCTCTGGAACCATGTCGATTTCCATCGAAGGATTGAAACACTCCTGATGAACAACACATAAGATAAGAGTAAAAGCTGGGTGAAACTGCCACCTGGAAATGTGTTAAATGGTTTACAGACATTTGAAATAAATTGCTTGTAAACTTTAGTCCATAGCTAGTACTTTAGTTTCCATAACAGGCTAGTTGCTTTATCGATGATGCATGCAATAGTTCAAGTGATGCAGAAATAGTTTTTACATTTCCCATTTCCTGTCAGTTTGTAACCTTGTCCTCATTTTGTGCTTGCAAAGTTGGCAATACAGAAATATAAACAAATTCTCTAGCTGTACTTATGTTAACTTGCCCTACATAGGAAGCTCTGCTAAATGTCTAAATCGTTAATGGATATGAGATTAGGTTGTGAGCAACAGTGAGGGTGCTTACTGGATAGTCCTTCTGAAGACAGGGAAGGACGGGTACCTTGAGTGCTGGGAAAACAAGAACAGATTAGATTCACCTCAAGTCAAATGTATAAATGAGAATTAAAAAAGGACTTGCTGGGAGTGTATGAGCATCTGTGGGACTGTGTACTGACTCTGGAGGTAGTGAAGCACCATCAGCACCAGTGTGTAGCTGCTTAATGTTCCTTTGCTGGCATCATTGATGTGATGGTGGCGTGCCCATTTCTTGACAACAAGGATGATGGGCCTCACCCTGAGATCAGCTGAAACATGCCATACAAACACAGTGGGTCATAAGAAGTAACCACAGAGTGAATTCTCACTGTTGCAGCCCACTGGGGTCTTACAGCGGGAGAAATGACTGAAGTGAAATGAAATGAAAAAGTCATTCCCACTGAAATCAAAGTGTGGGAAATGGTAATGGCAGTAGCTGTGATCTCACCCACCATAGGCATAACTCCTAAGAAGGAAAGTGTTTCTGATTCCCACGGTGTTGTTAATATTCAGATCAAACTCCAAATCACTAAAGGAAGGGGGCAACAAAGAGAGAGATATATTAGCCATCATCTCTAATGAAAACTAATGTTTTCTTCCTTTAAAAAGGAGAATAGTCCGAGGCTACCTTCCACTATTTTTAATGTACCAAAGTAGTTGTAACATTTTGAGCACAGTGGCTCTTAAAATTAACATGTTTTCTTCCTACCTGTCTTTCTCTCTGAATTTGAGGATAGGGACCTTGGCTCTGATCAGCTGACACCGCTGTAGATATGCTGTGAATCAAAACAAACATTATGGAATGCATGGTAGTTGTTTCATACTGGTCTTACACTAGATTATATTTTAAGGACTCAGTCGGAGCTGTCTTAATGCAGTCTTTTTCGTCTTGACTGTTAGGAAAAAATCAAACATGTTTAATATTATCTTACGTTTTTATTCTTGGCTCAAAAGGTGTGTGATGTTCAACGATGGGATTTATAATGCTACACTGTAGGTGCGCTCTCTTTGGCGGACATCAGCACCTGTAGTGACGTGTGACAAGGCTCTTCAGACAGAGTAGTAAACATAGCAATGCTGGCGGGGAAGTCGGTCCCGGTTCTGTTGGACCATTGAACTGGCAGTACAGATCACTGCACACAAAAGTGTGGCAGTGGCCAAAAGCTGTAACTGCTGCTGTTTCATTGTCCACAGTGCTATAGCTTCCTTTTATTCTTTGTGTGAATTTCCGACAGGAAGAGGAGGGCCAAGATAAAAAATATATGAAAAATCCTGCTTGAGTCTTACAACGTGTGATGCTGCACGATTCTCAGTATCAAAATAAGCTTAAGATGTGAGCACCTCTATGCCTAAAAACTCATGATGAGACAGATTGTTGTTAAATGTGAGTGTGTCAGACAGACTAAATGTCTTCTAAGTATGGTAAGCATTTGTCTCCTAATTTGTCAGCCTGAATCTTTGTTTCCACTGAGTAAATGGCTCCCCCTAGTGGGGTCTGGGGAGAACATAAGATCTGGGCTTAAACATGGACATCGCATGAATTTTTCTGAGCCACAATCCTCCTGCATAGGAACCAGCACTGGATTTCATTATGTGCTTGCTTTACTTTGCCCAGTACCACTTGTTGGTGAAAATAAGAGAAGGCTAAGTAACTATTTTCAACCATGTTCAAAAAAAGTAGAAAATGAAGGGTAGATAACTCAATTATTACAAATGAATTGACCTTTGTAAAAGTAGTCTATTTAATACTCACACAGTGAGTTGAACAACCTTTGGAGATTTGAGAGTATATTAATAGGATTAGGTTGGGGATCCATCTGAAAGAGAAAAAATAACAGTGTGTGTGTGTGAGAGAGAGAGAGGGGGGGGTGACCACGTATCTCACACATCTACAGTCTAACAGCTCTGGTTGATAGGGACCGAGTCAGAGATACTCACGGATCCCACAAGGACCAGACACAGATCAGCATCACTGGACCTGCAGCCCAATCCATTCATGGAAGAACCAGTCAAATAAAGCCGCGCCGCTGTGAGAAAGACAGTTACTGAAGACGGATCATTGGCGGAAGCCAGAGCGGAGCATGACTGTGTGCGTATCTTACATACCTGGAAAGATATTCCGTATGTCTCTCTGCAGCCGAGTCCTGCACATCTCTTTCCTGTACATATCAGAAGCTTGCTGTTTGCATGCCTCAAACAGCTCCAACATCTGACCACTCAACTGAGAGCACAAACACAGGTAGTAAGTAACCACACTAGCCCAAGCATGCCTGCACACACATGCATATATCATCTGAGGGTTATGCCCATCTCAATATACCTTGCCCTTGGTGTAGGCCTGCAGCATGTTGGTGCTTCCTGGGATAGCAGGCACCCGGGGATAGGGTTGGAAGTGGAGTCTGGGATGGGAGAGATCAAAACTGGCGTGGGCAAACCCAGACATCCCCGCCACCTCTTGGTCTGGGTGGTGCCGGGGAGGAAGGGTCTGAATGGGAGGAGGGGTCTGAATGAGAGGACTGCCTCTCTGTTGGTGGGGAGGGAAGTCAACGCGCTGGCGCTTCACGGCATGGGGACTGCGGTCGTCACTCTGCCTCCTGGAAGAAACGCAAAGATGAGGAAATGTATGCAAGAAAATGCCAGCCCTCGCGATTTTAAACCACGTGTTATGGGTATGAAGAAGGACAGAAGGGAATGCGACAGAGTATTAAAAAAGGAACAGATAGAAAAATGTCTTACTTCCGTCCATTGGTCATAGTTGCAATGTGAGGGCCAGGGGAGGTGGGTGGTGTGGGCTTCCACTCATATGGAGGCATCATCTCTGGGCCAGCTGGCTTTGGATGAACATGGAAGCTACACACACACACACACACACACACACACACACACTAAGGTTACTGTTGCGCTACAACTACGGACATGAAGGTCCGAACAAGTGACCGTTCATGTGAGTTTTCCATTGAGATGGACATCATACTGCTTTCGTGTTGCTGCTTCTTCAGTTACCTGTTGTTGACATACAGTTGCGCAACAACCGCTCTCTGCTGGTGATGATGACGAGGCCCCGGGGGTGACAGGTCGAGGTGACCCCTGCTGCTGTAGAGCGGGCGCCCCCTAGGCAGAGAGCTGCGGGGGTACATGCTACGGTTCTTCACGGAGGACCAGCATACACGTCGCTGTTGTTCGTGGGGGGAAACAGTGACATAACAATTAATGGAGTCAGTAGTGTTGGAAACCCCGTGGCACTCACCATTACTGATATCATCACCCGACATTAATGGCACTGCTATAAGTGGCTACCCCGAGGAAACCGAAACGCGTTGCTGAACGTGGTGAGCTAGCTAACGTTAGCTAACGCCGAGCGACGGTTAGCTCGCTAATTCGGTTGGTCAGAAACGACATTATCTTCACTTAAAGGGCTATTCGACGTAGTTTCCCGCGGGAAGCGTCCCCGTGTGGACGGGACACAATGTTTACGTATATTCTGAAACCATACGTTACAAAAAAACATACCAAATTGCATGTCGCATGTAAATAAGCAACACCGAGGGTGGTAATCACGAACGTAGCTACTTCCGCCTTGACGTCATGACGTAACGCAAGAGTCGATTTAAAGTGACGCGGCTCAATTTGAGAGACTGTTCACAATCTCACCCGAGGACCAGAAAACAAAGACCTAGCACTCATCTGGTGCTGCTCCGTACACCCTGATGGGAGACAGGGGTTGGAGCTTTATAGGTTGTGGCTTTGTGAGCTCTGAACCAGAACATGTTAGATGATCACGGTGGCGCAGTGGTTAGCACTGTCTCCTCACAGCAAGAAGGTCAAGGGTTCAAATCTCGCCTGGCCCTTTCTGTGTGGAGTTTGCATGTTCTCCCCGTGTTCGCGTGGGTTTCCTCCGGGTGCTCCGGTTTCCTCCCACAGTCAAAGACATGCAAATATATGTGTTTGTGTGGTGTGGTGCATGGTGTGATGTACTATGTATATGATGCATGCAATGTAAAGCCCTTTGAGACATACCTGTATGGGGGCGGCAGTAGCTCAGGAGGTAGAGTTCCCGCCCCGCAACTGCAAGGTCGGCGGTTCGAGTTCCTCTTCTTAGGAAAGAAATCTGTGGTAGTGTCCTTGAGCAAGACACCTAACCCCAAATTGCTCCCGTTGAGCAGGTTGGTACCTTGCATGGCTGCCTCCGCCAACGGTATGACATGTAGGTCGCTTTGGATAAAAGCGTCTGCTAAATGCTGTAATGTAATGTATTACCAGAATGCCCCGTAACCATCCCTGTGACTTCACCTTTACCATCTTTTAGGATTGATTCTTTACAGCACAGCTCCAGACTTTATACCAGATGACATGAGCTGACTGACCATGGTACTAGGCCATTGGAATGGCATATAGAAATTCTTAAATGTGTTTTCCCCCTTTAAATTGTTATTCCCTCACACCCACAAGGTTCAGATGTTCCACTTGACTTGAATGTAAATATCCAATATTCACATAAGAAAATAAAATAAAAACCTCAATAACACAATTCATACAGACTAACAATGACCTCATCCATGCAACAGTGGAAGATGGACTTGAGAAAGGCTAAGCTGTACAATTGCCACAACTATTTTGTCTGTTAACGAGTTCTCATAAATCTCTTAATGAGACTTATTATTTTATAAGAAAATAATGTTGTGTAATTCAGTCACTTTACTTCAAAAACAAAATGGGGATGGTCAATGTAAACTATTTAAATTGAAAATAGAAACACAATAGACCAAATAGCTCCTTGACTGAAGATGGGTCTTGAGTTCCTGTATAAGATGCATAAGAGGTCCGCATCAAAATCACTTTGGTCCCTTGAGCACCGGGTGACGTCATTGCGGAGAACGGCGTCGTGATGTATAGACAGTTCGGTGCTGGCAGGAGAACCGGATGTATCAGGGTGTAGGCTTGAATCGATATTCAGCATGGAAACTGTAGTATATATTGATCCGTCCAAATGACCCCACGTAACAGCACTGATAATAAAAGCACTCGTTTTGTTATATTGATGACTGAAAAGCAAGAACGTGGTGTTACAGGATGAGAGAGCTCCTAAGAAGCCCGTCAGACATAAACACTGCTCTGGTGGGGACATTACCGGAGACCAAGAGGGAAATAGCTGTAATCTAGGAGGGAGGGAGAGAGAGGGAGAGAGAGAGAGAGAGGGAGGGAGAGAGGGAGAGAGAGAGAGAG